>JAHLJT010000631.1:180152092-180410083 GCA_031308135.1 Acheta domesticus | reverse complement strand
ACCGGAGCGGTAAGCCTCAGCCACATATTCCGCATTGTGTCGAGTGCCGGTTGGTCGAAAAACGCGTACCGGCTCATCGTTAGCAGAAGAAAACACACACTCGTCTGAGAAGATAACATCTTCCCAATCACGATTTATGTTATCCTCGGCAAACGCAAGGCGGTACAGTTTATGCTCATCTCTGAGCTTCTCCTTCTTTGCAGCGCGCCGGGAATTTAGGCCTGCCTCCTTTAGACGTCTCAACACAGTTCGAGAGCTGCCCGGAAATGAAACACTTCTTTGCAATTGCACGGCATTTGCGAAAGGTCGCGATCGTGCCTCAGAGACCAGACGATCATCCTCGGCTGCGGTCGAAACCCTCCACAAACCCGTACCAGCCCGTCGTGAAACATCTCCTGACATTCTCCACTGCCTGATCCATCGAGTCGCGGTACTTGTGGGAATGCCGTATCGTCTGCCTGCTTCAGATGCGGAACAGCCGCCCGCCTCAACAAGAGCTACCACACGCTCTCGAACGTTCTGTTCCTGTTGCGGCATGGCTTGAGAATGAGTAACTCGGCCTCCGTTTTCGTCCGTTGTGTGACGTCGTGACACGTCAAGCGACACGATTGGCTGTGTTCGTTTCACCTTGACGAACGCATTTAGAAGAGAAATACGCAATAAATCTGTTCTAGTGCAATGCACGAACAAATTCTGTAAGAAATTATTCAGCATTGAAAGTTGTAAATAAACTTGTACATTTATAGAATCATTAGGATAACCATACGATTTTATAATTTGAGTAACAAATAGAAATATTAGCAAAAGTTGCAAAATTTATTTTTCTTGTTTTATGTTGTTTATTGTTTTTTATTTTGTTGGTCACTGAAATTTAAATTTGGTCTGATATATTTAATTTTCAACAAAACATTCAGGAAAACTGAACAATAAATGTTCCCAACTATACTTAAAGAGAAAAGTTTGCAACTATTTCACTTAAACTTATTTCGAAAAAAAAAACATACTTGCAAAAAATCAAATAGCAATGATAATCTTAACATTATCCATGTAGTATTATATTTAGATATCTAAAAGTCTAATGAATGTAATTACATGGAAATGAAATGCACCTATTTGATCCACTCTTATATTTCATTTCCATTTCAATCAATAATTGTTATTTCATAACAAATATTGAAGTGAGTTATACAACCCTCATAAAATTACCAAAATTTTTAACACAAATATTGAAAGAATAAGAACAAATGCATTATATAAAAACACTTTAAATTCTGTCTTGTGGTTACTATAATACAATTTTGTAAACATTTTAACTCTCAAATCCTTAGATAATTCAGCCTTACTTTCCGTAATATGAAAATTTCGAGCAAGTCGTGGTTTTATTGGAACTCTGTTCGACTCTGTGCTTGTAATTGTGTGTCGAAATATTGTCTCCTCTATATTGAAAAACTAGCGGTGGGCATACTTTCTCGAGTTCTTTTTACGAATTAGGCAATATAAAATTCAAGTTAAATCCGAGCGAAAATTTCGCTTATTCCAACTGGATTGCACGTTGTCGCAACAATGACGTATCACCTCTTAATTAACAATCGCTACATTAATCCAAAGCTTACTTTTGGGAGTGTTTCGAAATCCGCGAAATCACTCTCCGGACTGTGATTTGAGCTTGGGAGCATAGGTTTTGAGATTCCATTAGTATACGGTCGAGCTGGTGATATTCAAGATGTCCCTCTAACTATGGGACACCCCTATAACTTCCAAACGGTTCCCGATATCGCAATAGTTTTCGCTCAACAATGCGTAATCATGGGGCAAGTGATGTGATGTAGAAATAGTTTGAACTATTTTTAGTTTTCGAGAAATTTAATCATCTTTGATTATTTAAATTGAGCCTATGTTTTTCTCACTAGAAATAGATCGATCATAAAAAGAGTAATGCAATGATGTAATACATGTTAATATTACGATATTATTTTGTGCATAAATGTGTACTATCTGTCATGAGATTTTAAATTAAACTTACAATTTTTCCTGCTGCAGCAGTCGCAGCTGTCGCTTGTAGGGAAGTTGACCTTCGCGGCCTCTCCCCTCTCCCCCTTAAGTGCTGGCGTCACGAAGGAAACTTTCCCCAAAGGGGACAGTTGCAAGGGTTACTACAGGAAATCATGTACACTTAATTTAAAACCACATGCCAGAAAGTATAATTTTGTACGTCAAATACTATCAAAACATTAACATATGTTACTTCATTGCATTCGTCTATTTATGATCTATCTATTGCTAGTGAGAAAAATACATGCTACTATTTAAAAAATCAAAGATAATTAAATTTATCGAAAACTAAATATATTTTTGAACAATATCTCTACGTCACAGTATTTGCATCATGATTCCTCATTGTTGAACGAAAACTGCATTTCTATCTCGGGAACCGTTTAGACGTTATGGGGGTGGTCCATAGTTGGCGGGACGCCCTGTATGCGAAACTTCGCAAGTTTTAGATCATTTTCGTAGTTATATGAAAAGAAACTAGAGTTGCTGTCTATTTTTTTAATTCATATTTTCTCAATTTTTCAGTCTCTTTAAAATATAACTGAAATGTGACATTAACAACATCACAGAAGTTAAACCTAATTCAATACGAATATTTTCGATAAAATATTTGGAGCCGTTTTGGGGGAAATATCATTTGAGGCTTTCTGCAACTCTGCACTTTTGATCTAGTTTTCACAGACACTTTTTGAGTTTTCATGAAAATTCATTAAAAATCATTTGAAGCACATCTATTTACAAATAGTATTGTATAAAACATATCAACAATGTAAATATTAATCACAAGATAGAGATAAAAAAATACTTTTCTAGATATTTAGCAAAATGACATTTGTGTCTTCTTACACAGTGCATTAAGTAAGACTATTATCCGCACAAAAATTTTACTGAAAATGTTTGGAACCCGTTCCATCCAATCTTGCTTTTAATATTTTCTAATATTGTCCACATTCCAAGTAAATAAGGGAAAACAAACAAAATTTTCAAACAATTAACAGGATAAATTTTTAGAAACTAAATACGGAGAAGAAATTTCATTTGAAGGAAAAATCTCAATCTTCAATATTCAAGTTTTAATAAGATGCCGAAAAATATTCAATTCTTTGAAATTTTTGGAAAATCAGAGTAAACAGTGAAATTCATATTTATATCTTTATAAATGTATTTCTTCTATGTAGCGTTTTTCTTCTCTGAAATGATTCAAAGTTCTAATATTCTTTATAGAAAGGAAAAAAAATATTCATTCGTGTGTCGACAAGAAAATGTAATATTTCCTGTTGAAAATATCTTGGCATGAGGGGTTAATGGCGATGGACACACAACCCTACAGATTGCGCTAGATTTTTCAAAGCTACGTTCTCTAGACCCAACTATTTAGATTACATTTATTTTATCGGAGATGTATATATTTTTACGTCCATTGAGAGGTAAATAGTTGAAAAACTTCTGTGATTCCTGCCCGTTGAAATTTAATTGACATTAATTTTTTGTATAAGTAATATTGCTCAAGTTTCGTGGATAAGAAATGTATTGTTATAAGAAGCGCTTTAAAACACGGAATGGATGGCTCAGTGTCACAGAGATACTATTCCAGACCTCGGGGATTAGCGGGTTCAAATCCCAGTCTGCGTAGGTATTTTTATCCATTATTACCAAAAATTCCACCAACTTACTAAACTATTCATTCAAACTAAATTCATTACAAAATTAAATTTCTCGAAAAAGAGTATTGAAGGTGGAAATTTTCCTGGATATTGATTATGCTATTGGAGTTAATTACAATGTTATATTATTATTTAACAATTTCAGACGTATGTAGAAATATATTTTATATTTTCTGTTTGTAACACACAACAAAGATAATACAGATTTTGAGTAAAAAAATTAATAGTATTTTTTTCATTCCAAAACACTACTTCTGGCAAACGTTAACGCAAAAAATGACTGATTCTGGCGACAATATTAGTGATGTCTTCGTGTTTACTACGAATATTATAGTTCATAAACGAGTTGAATAAATTCATCTCTTTTGTTGAGAGAGATTATCGATTTTCTCTCATACACCTCAAGCTACTACCGTCTTGCCAATTCCGCTTAGAAGAACTTTCGACTCCAGGTGAAATGAGATAAGGGGCTAGGCAGCGTTGCCAAAAAAAATCAATATTTTCACTCACGGCTAAGAAAATTGAACAACTTCCTATTAATTCTTTCACATACCTCAGAATAACCAAGCCACGCAGGAACTAGCTATCTCATTAGTGGATGTGAGACCTGTCCCTTTCAGAGGCGTAAAATACTGCATATATTTCGTGACAAGAGGAAGTGTTGTATCGTGTACTGGAGAATTTTCGACAGAACAACTCTTATTGCCAGGTCCTGGTAAAGAATAAGTGGGTAAATCGTGTACGTATACAAAAATATAGCAAATTACTTCCTCTAACACGATGTGAAATAAGAATCCATGTGTTTTGGGATCTTGATACAGAAAAATGGATTGACGGCAAAATGTCTCTTTGTCTGTTCCTCCGTTCCTCCATTTGCGGTCAACGCTAGCGCCTAAACCGTTCTGCCGATTTTCTCCGAATTAATATTCCTCCATCGATTTAAAAGAAGTCAAGGTCCTCTGTGTTTTAAATGGACATTTTGATTTTGAGGGTTCTTTTTTCATGAACCTCAATATTTTCATGATTTTCTCAAAAATGGCTTCAAAAATTTTGATAAGTTTGGCCTCGAATAGCGTAAAGAACGCTTACGGGAATGGTGAAGGTCACATTTTCGTTGAAATAACTAATTTTTCGAAAAATAAGACGTCCAAAAATGTTTTCGGCGCCTTCCTACAACTACAATATTGAAGTTAGAGATTTTTTTATGAACAGTGTTCTTTAAAGATACATTTGAAATTAAGGTCATGTACTACAATTTATCAATAATATGAGCGTTTTTGCGTAATTTGTGCGAAAATTAGACAGTTTTTACATTTTTTCCTTGAAAAAGCTGTTCCAATTTTTTCTTTTCCTCATCCATACCTATATACGGAGTAATATAGGTAGTATAGGGAAATTTATGTAATGCTGCGAAAAAAATTGCGAATTTTTGGCAGAAATATTCATTGCCGCGCATTGATAACGAAAAAGTGTATAAAACCAGTTGCTAAAATCCCCTAACATGCGGTGTACCCAGAATACCGGTTTTGTAGGTCTTTGATATCAAAAAACCAACTAAAAGCAAAACGTCCGTCTGTCGGTCCGTCCGGAAGCCTAAACCATGCGTACCATTTCTTCCAGATTGAAGAAACCCCTGTTCATCTGGCTCTAGTCGAAGCTTTTAGATTTTGAAATGCTTTCTAAAACAATTTGGTCATACTTTACTTGAAGCCCTCCGGACAATTCCAAACTTTTCTCAAAAACGGCTCCTAATTTTTGCTTTAAATTTCTTGTAAGAATAGAGTAAAATACAGTTATTAAGGTGGCTTAGGTCCGATTTCCACAGTTAACTCTGAATTTTCGAAGATTGCAAACGTTTGGATTTTTTTCGGCATCTTCCTCCAACTACAAAATTGAAGATAGAGCTTTTTCCTTCAAATAAAATTCGTTCTCCAAAGTGAGTTCTTTCTTTAAAGTCAGGTACATTTGTTTGAACCGTTTAGTAGTTTTTGCGTAATATTGGGTGCAAAATGTGCCGTTTTAAAATATTTCAAAAACACGATTTTCTCAAAAACCGCTCCAAATTCCTTCTTCTGGTAAGGATAGTGATAAATGTACTCCATGAGATGACTTAAATGCCATATTACTCTATTCTTTTGTTTTTTCAAAAATTACAAAAATGTAATTTTGTTGACTTGTCTATCACGTCGTTAATATTTACATTAGCGACAATTTGTTCACATTATCATGTTTATGAGTATATGTGATTTAAATAGTGTCGTGTAAATTTTCTAGAAAACTCAACCGTTTTCTGTGAAAACTAGCTCAAAATTCCTCATTTCCGGAAAATGAGGAATTAAAGTTTGAAAATCGAAGATGGTGTATTTTGGAAAATAAATTTTGAAAATGTTTCATAATTTTTACAATGATGACGTTACAAATGTACCTTAAACGCAATAAAATGTGTAATTTCTATTCTTTTGCACTTAAAAGAAGTTCAAGAAATCTGAAAAATATGCAAACAAAATTTATGTAAATAATCTTAACATTACGTTTTATCTAGTTCATGTCGTCTGCAGAGGAAGATCGTATTTTCATGAAAAACGGTTTTGTAATGATTACATGCAAAATACAGAAAAGAAAAATATAAGATTGTATTTGTTCATAGTTTTACCACAAAACAAAAGTTAAAAAAGTGTTTTTAGGTAATTTGAAAATTGTCGGGAATTTTGTTGGTCGAATATAAAAAGAATGACCCTATTGTATTTTTGAGTTAAAGGGATTTAATCCGACTAACGAGGTATTTTGCATACGTCGAATACCAAAGGGGGTAACAGAGTTACCCCAGGGAAAATTCAATTGAGTTTTAATATTTTTACCGTAAATGCCGTAATATTGTTTTGGTTTTGCAGATTAAACATTATTTTGATACATTAATAAAGTATTTAGAGATTTTAACGATATATATTTTACATGCAGGACCTCGTCCACAACGAAGAGGTCTCGAATGCCAAATGATGTCCTTTTAGAGCACATTGCACTATTTGTATTGTCTCTTTCACTTAATACTCTCCTGAACTGATGAATACGTCATCATTAATGTTTTCCTCGTCTTCAGCACAAATAATATCGTCCGTTCCGTTTTTCTTTAAAAACGGAAAATTGTTTGAGAAAAAGAGTAGCTTTTGCGTAATTTATGCTTAAAATTTAAGTACTTTATAAGAAAACATTTTCTCAAAAAATGCCCGAAAACATTTTCTTAAACTTATTTTCACCAATAGAACATGAACACCATGAAAAGAATGGCGCGGATATCATTTTTGTCGAAGTCTCAGAATTTTCGATAATGGTAACTTCCGAAATGATGTGAGAAAGTACGTGCTGTTCTAGAACTACTAGTTTTTTTGTTTACTCCCAATTATTCGCTTTCTTATCGATAAAACTGAAATACGACTTTAAGAATATCGTAGAGGGCAGAACTTTCTTTTATACATTTGGAGAAATTGTTGAAAAACTGTCGCTTACGCGTTGTTACGAAAATGCAAAATTTTTAGTTCATTTTCACGAGATAGAATTTTGAATTTTAGAAAACTTGCAGTTGAAATCATTTAAAGCAATTACACTCACAAATGCAATTATTGATTAAAAACGCCCGTAATGTAAATATTACTGACATGAGAGATGTATCGAAAACTTACATTTGTTATAAACAATTTCTTGAAAAAACAAATAATACATCAAAATAAAGTTTATTTCATTCTGTTCAGTGAATTTAGCACTATCCATAGAGTATGTGAAAGAACAAAAATATGATTCCGTTTTCAGAAAATCTTAGTTTTAATATTTTTTAATTTCCTCATATTTCAATAAACATTACGCGAAAACAACAAATATTTTCAGGTAAGTTTACGTAATATTTTATCAAGAACTTACTGTCAAGAACTAATTTCATCTGAAGGAAAAATCGCTTCAACTATATCATCCATAATATTTAAAGAATTATTTTCAATTTGCAGGGTCTCGAGTCGGGGCAGATCGATAATGGTATGTTTTTTGCCAAAAATTCTACGAATAGTTTAGACATTAGTGTGGTCACAGACTGACAAACGGACCGTCGGACGGACGTTTCGAAATAAAACACTCTGTTCGTATCAGTGAATCCCTAAACCTGTACTGCCGGTGAAATGAGATCATCCAGTGGCATTACGACCCTGTAGACACTCTTGTGTGGCGCGAACCAAGGATCGTCACAAAGATATCTTATGTTTTAGTTTTGGTTCTACGAAGAATATCCTATGTAGTTATTACTTCTCTGCGGTGTTGGATTAATCCATTCCCGTTCCAGAGTATAATTTTATTTGTTAGCTTCATTTCTGCATTTTGGATATTAATGTAGTGATCCTGTTTGTTCGAATTGCTGTTTTATAATGTTTTCTTATCTTTGGAAGGAATTTTCAATTACTTTGCACATGTCTATTTGTGATGGGTAGTAAGTTAGATTATATGGGGGAGGGTTCTAACGGATTACTGGATATGTAAGCAGATGGGCATGAATGTATTATTTGAATACATTTGAAGCAAAAATGTATTATTTGAATGAAGTGAGAAAGGAGGGGAGGAAATTCTGGAACGAGGACTTTTTAGTGATTTTTTAACAGTGGGGATATTTCTTTCTTTTCTCTGCTTCGTTTATTTATATAATTTTGGTGTATTTGACATCATTTCTAATTGGGTATCGTCCTGCGTGTTTTCGCGAACTCAGAACGCATTTAGCCGGCTGTGTTTTATCTTTCCGATGCTCAGTTGTTAAATATTAAAACCGCATTTTACGCATCTATTTGCGTTGCCTTAGAGTATGTTCCCGTATGACCGTATTTTGGGCACCGGTGGCATTGAACTGGTGTTTTCTTTTTACATAGTGGTTCAAATTTGAGATTGCATTCTAAAATTTGTCAATTTCTTAAATTCCTTTGTTGTTTTTGTGTGGTTCTAAGTCTATAATGTACAGAGAGAGAGAGAGAGAGAGAGAAGTTTCATGATTACCCAATATCGCACTTTATATACGTTACGAACAAGGTGGCCCTAAGATTCACGTTCATGTTTTATTTCTTCTTTGTTCACTGAAGAGTAAATACAATAAAGTACGACACGGAATGCCCTGCTTTACTTTGAAATGCGTGGTATTCCGCTTCTTTATCGTTCAGTACTTTAGTTATATTTCTGTATTCTTCAGTACTGTGAATGGTATTATATTTACTTCGTTTCTATACATTTTATATGTGAGTTTCTTTACATTCACGTGTTAGTTTAGAACGTCCATTCATTTTCGTATATTCATATCATTTAGCACGAATATTGATGACAGTTTAATTGTTGACTTTTGTTTCATTTTTCGTTTACTCTTCATAGCGTCAAATTCAGGTAGCTACATTTTGTTCATTAAACCCCAAAATATCCAAGCAGTCCTTTGAAATTCAATAAAACGCTACAATTCCGTTGCTAATAATACCAACTTTAATTATTTTCTACTAACGATTAAATGGAGATGTGAACATGCCTCTGGCCGAAGGGATAAAAGTAAATGGCTGACGATAACTGACAACATTAAAAAAAGAATTTCAAGGAGGATTATATCAAGCGTTCAATACCCGCACAAGAGCTTGTAGACGCGTCACCAAGGCGCAACAAAAGTTGAAAAGAAACTTATTGATCCTAACACGCAACACTCACCATGCTGGATACTCGGATTGACTTAAAAATTTTTCCAGCTTGTTCAGAGCCTTTCAAAACCCCTACATACAAATTTGTACGTGCTATGAACCATTGCAAGTAGTGTTTTTGCGATAATTAGTATTGGGACCTTTCTTGACTAAAGTCGGTAAACCGACCGTGGAAGGGCGGAAATCGCTGCTCGCCGCTGGTTCTGCGGCCGTTACTCACACACCGCGCCTCCACCTTCGGAGTGTCGGCAAGGTCTCAGTTACTTGGAGGGCAGGCGGAGTGAAAAAAACGGGTGTTTACTTTGTAGGTTCCGATGGACGAGTAGGACGAGAAAACATACATGAGTAATTCGAAAGCGATAATTAAATGCATACTGGCATTATTTACAGGATGTAAAGATTACAATGTGGTTTAATTAATCAGGCAATACTTATTAAATAATAAATACGTAAATAAATAAATGCACAACAAATCAGTAAATAATTAAAAATAAATAATAAACAGATACAATAAAGAAAAGATGATACACAGCAAGCTGATCAAAGGGTACTGGAGGAAGAAGAAAGAAGGACAAAGGAAGAAGCAATGAAATTGGTGCGTGGTCCCTTGATGACCCAAACGAAAGAAGAAGAAAGAAAAGATAAATACGAATTCTTAAACGAACGCGCTTGGAAATCTGATATCAGCTGATAGACGCCGCGTAACGTTCCTATCGCTGCCGAAGCAACGGCTCGCCCGCTGCGGGAAGCGCGAAGGTCACGAAAGGTCCTGATACAAAATGCCTATAAAACACTATTTATAATATTCCATAGCACATCAAAATTTGCGTATATAGGTTTTGCATGGTGTTCTATCAGCTGGTGAAATTTCATGTCAATCCGAGCATCCAGCACTGTGAGTGTTGCGTGTAAGAATGGTTATAATTTTTTAAAATGATAATGATAATGTTTGCTTTTCAGAGACACGGGACGCATTTAAAGAACACAATATATTAAAAAATTGGGGATGTTATTACTATTATAAGGAAGTGGGTTCGTCGTTGAAATGACTGATTCATTCATATGCTCAGAGAATTTGTGCGTTTTCGTAAGATGACCTTCTTGGCATTTACGTATTTAGAAAATATTTGTGAGAACTCAAGTTCTCGTGATTTGGACTCGATAAGCAAATATAAGCATTCTGAAGGTAGTTTCAAATAGCATTGTGCTGTCACGTTCGGGTGGAAAATGAGTGCCGCTAAATGCACGTTACGTTTGCAAAACGGCTTGAAGGGTAGATTTGTGAGGGAACTGCGAAAAGATTGAATCCCCCCACAAAATGGGAGCTATGACATGCGAATTTCTTATAAACAATTACATATCTCAAAAACGAAAGGCGATAGCGCCGACTGGATTGCGGAATTTTGCATCTTGTCTGAAGGCAGTTTAGAAAAGAATATTTTTTTTTGCAAATTTTGCAAATTTATTAACAATTTCCAATTTTTGAAATTCTGAAGTTAGAAAGGTCCCCTGATGTCCCAGAACTTAAAACTGCGAATTAACAATTTTGCAACAATTAACAATGTTATAAACAATTTCGAAATGTGCACTATGCAACCCGACAGTGTCCTCAAATTGTCTCTGACGTGAATATTGCAAAATAACAATTTTGACAAGCGATGCAAAATTATTACTAAATATCAAGTTTAATTGTTGCTAAAATGTTAAATTTCGTAAACACTGATATTTGAACATTATTACTTCGCCAAAACTTCCCACTCACAAACATTTTATCGATCCTGGAGCCGCCTCCGTCCACTTCATTTTTTCGTCTCGGTTTCGTAATATTCGTTCTCATACTTCAATTGTTTTGCATTAAAAGAGGGGATGATATTACCCATTTGAATTTTCGCAAGTAAATCTGGATTATGAGAAAAAAGCAATGCATAAACTTTTTCAAATCCACTAGTTCTATTTCATGTGCTGAATATTTTATGTTGTAATGTATGATATTAACTTTATTGATATATTTCTTGTATGCGATCGAATGGCTTCCACTCGGACGCAACGCGACTACCCCGCCCCCCTGTGCCTTCTGCGCCAATACTCTTAACCCTTAGGATGAACACACCTATCCACAGGGAACGTTCATACTAGAGATGATGATTGGGTGAAACGTGGGGGAAATCTGCCCTATCAGCTTCTCAGGCGATGGCAGTTGGTAGAGAATGTTATGTTGTAATAGTTAACTATGAAAGAACCAGATGGCGTTATCCTCCGTACAGTGCTGCCAGAATGTGCAGAAGGATTGGGACTTCAGAATATGCCGTTGCCCATTCTATGTGGCGGCGAGGGTACAATACATTATTTTAGCAGTCGTGCATGGAAACTAGTACCTACCTTCAATATTTATTGATTGGAATGTGGTATAATGCGGTAGGAATAGTCAGTATGTTGCGGTATAAACTTTCCCAAACTCGTATTGCAAAGAAGTCATGGCCCTATAAAACAACGCAGTTTGCACTGTTCAGAAAACACTAGGGCAACATGATTGAACATAACTGACGCATTTAATGATAAGAATATTACACAAGTGTATACACACTTGTGTAATATACATACTGTGTACATGTATGTGAAATATGCATTACGTATATTTCCTTGAAATAAAAATGGTGTGCTCAACTCGTACGAAAGTGTCTGCCATTTAGTTCAATATGTAGGACTCCATTCTTCCTTTCGTTGCCTTCTTCCTCAACATTTCATTCTTAAGCTAAGAACTCGCTGTAATAGTTACCTCAATATATTTGTTTGTAGTGCCAGAAGAAAAACATATTTTTTAATTTTTTATATTTTTATTTTTTACTTTATTTTACTTCACTTTGTAATAGTACATTTGTCATTTCATTTACTCTTGATTCAAAATTATGTTTTCATTTTCACAATTCATATTCCAATTTTTCTATTTTGCTTAATATCTAATTTTATTCATAACAACATTTCGTAAGAGATTATTTTTAATTTGTAATTTAAAAATGTTATTATTTTTGTAGCATTGAAGATGCCCGCAATGCGACCGAAAAGGTTTCTGCCAAAATAAACACGTATGACAAAATATTGCCTCAAAGCTATTTCTACAAAAACACTCAGTGCCAAACCTCAGTTGCAGTGATTTTCTGCTTTTGCGTTATTTGGTGTATATCTTTGATGTTTACATGAAATGTATGTAAACATGGAGGGAAACACTTTCTGTTGATAAAAGTCGAATAATGTTCTGTAAAAGAATGTGATGACCTCTCACCTTGAGATATGAGTTTTGAAAAAAGGATATTGTCTAGTCCACATCATTGTAACTAAAATATACTACTTACCAAACATAATTTCTCTAAAGAATTCCAAAAGCAAAGGCAATGCGACGATTATTGGAAACTAAAATAGGAAAAAGCGTTCTTTTTTGTTAATCCTAATCATCTAGAAGTAAAAGTCGCGGCAGAACTGACATTGCTTTCTCACCCATTATTTACATAGTAAAGAGAAAGTATTGAAATGCTGAAAATGAAATTGTTCTTTTTTAAAAAACTCGTTTTGGGGAATACTCATATCAAAATGTGTTGCTATAAGTAGAAAATTTCTTCGTAAATACGTTCAGTCGTCAGAATCCACCTTTTTTCTCTCTCGAATGAGAAAAATTTCCTTTCGGACAAATTTCCATCTATTCGTCAGTTTGTTCTTTGTCTGTCCTGTCAGAGATTTTTTCTTAATTAAATCTGTTTTAAAAATTTATTCATAACGCTAATGCAATGGCGCAAATTCCCCTTTCGTTGAACTTTGAATTTTTAAAAGTTGCGAAATTTACAAATAATGCTAGAAAGTACGTTCTGCTGTATCACCACTTGTGACCTTCAAAGAAAGGTTATAAAAAGTGTATATTGCCTGTTGTTTACCGCCAATCACATAAAAAAAATTAATTTAATTTTTGCAAAGATAGGACATTTTTCTCATTTTTCCGAAGAAATGTAGATTTGTCAATTAGATTATTTAGATCCGCCATTCTTTATATTTTTTAAAATAGTATTCCGTAATCTTCTTTTAATTGAATGATGTTAAGGATCTCACAGAGAATCTCTCCAAATCTTTGGAAAGGAACTTCCTTAATATTGATTACTTTTAATTGTTCTCTATTGTAATCTCGTCTGTATGTTGGACAAATATATGATTGTGTAAAATAGATTACAGAAATGAATGTAAATATTTTTTTCGATTATCGTAACCTTGAAGGTAGTATATGTTCAAGTATTGAAAAATTGGACTGTGAACTGTTTTCGTATGAGAAAATGGAAGACAAAAATGCATCATCCAGATAGTGAATCGAAATATATATTTTTGACGACTATAGCAAAAATTATTTTGATGGATTTTAAGTTGAGTGAAAGTTTGTTCAATTTTTAAAGAAAAATTCAAATTTATACTTGGATATTTAGAAGTGAACTTTTTTCAAGATAAGCAGATACTTTTCTGAATACACATAAAATTAGAATAAAACGAAACGACGAACATTACAGGGTTTCTTCAAAAACCCGAAAAATATTCCGGGTAAAATATATTTTGCAAGTTTGTATCATACCACCATAACTGCACAAAGAGAAACGAAAAATCTCAGGAAATGAAATGAGAATTATGCAAATGGACACGCAAAGGATACAGCGTTCAAAAGACGTTTATTGGCCCGCGTCGACGTCGGACAAGAACGGTAAATGAAGTAAACAAGGAGAGAAGGAGCGGAGCGCCAGAGAATTCATTAAATCAAGGGAACCCGAGCCCCTCATCAGAGGAGACGTTGGGACCTGAGGCGAATCCCCGTCCGTAAACCGACTCCAAGTGCGTCTCCGCGAGAGGGCAGTCGTGGAAGGGGCAGGGTGGGAGAGGGCGGGGCAGGAGGGAGTGGGCCGGGAGGAGGCGAGGCGGGGCGAGGCGGGGAGGGGCGAGGCGGGGAGGGACGAGGCGGGGAGGGGAGAGGTGAGGCGGAACACGACGGGGTGGAGCGGGTTGGGGCAAGGCGGAGCGGGGCGGGGAAGGGCGGGGCAGGGACGGGCAGGGACGGGCAGGGACGGGCAGGGACGGGCAGGGACGGGCAGGGACGGGCAGGGACGGGCAGGGACGGGCAGGGACGGGCAGGGACGGGCAGGGACGGGCAGGGACGGGCAGGGACGGGCAGGGACGGGCAGGGACGGGCAGGGACGGGCAGGGACGGGCAGGGACGGGCAGGGACGGGCAGGGACGGGCAGGGACGGGCAGGGACGGGCAGGGACGGGCAGGGACGGGCAGGGACGGGCAGGGACGGGCAGGGACGGGCAGGGACGGGCAGGGACGGGCAGGGACGGGCAGGGACGGGCAGGGACGGGCAGGGACGGGCAGGGACGGGCAGGGACGGGCAGGGACGGGCAGGGACGGGTAGGGACGGGCAGGGACGGGCAGGGACGGGCAGGGACGGGCAGGGACGGGCAGGGACGGGCAGGGACGGGCAGGGACGGGCAGGGACGGGCAGGGGCAGAGCAGAGGGAAGGGTAGGGGCAGGCAGGATAGGTGGTGCGGGGCGGGGCGAGGTGGGGTAGGGCGTGGCAGGGCGGGGTTGGGCTGGCAGAGCGGGGCGGGGCGGGGTGGGGCTAGGGCGGTGTGACGCGTGGCGTGAGGTGCAACGCGGGTGGCGGGACGGAGGTGTATACATAGAAGATGGGAGGGAGGGAGCGGAGGGGGCGGAGAAGTGGGGCGGGTTGGGGTGAGGCTGTGTCTGCGTCGCGATCCTCCGCGGAATTGTCTTCCATTACTGCAGCAGTACCGCCCCCGACCCGAGCAACGCAAACACCATCCGAGGGCCAACCAAACTTGAACGCCGTCGCTGAGGCCTAATTAGTCTGCGACTCCACGCCGACGAACGGCCAGTGAGAGGCGGAAAGGAGGGAACGATGAGGGTAGATGTGAGAGGGTAAGCAGGTAAGGGCGTGAGAAGCGAGATGAAGGCGGTGAGAACGGAGCTATGTGAGTGGAATGGAGAGGGTTTCGCTTTGAACGTGGGTGAAGAGAGAAGCAGAAACGGAGGAGAGCTGAGGTCAGAAAAGAATACTTGCCAGGGAAGTAGAAGTAGGTGAAGTAGCGCTGTAAAAACAGGCAGTGACAACAGTACGTCGGAGACCCTGAAGTGCAAATGGAGAACGATAGGTTAGAATCGTTTAGAGTTGTTGTCAACTCTAAAGTTAGAATAGCTAAGAGTTGGTGACTACTTATAGGAGGTAGAATCGTAAAGTACACTAGTGAAGGAAGGTGATCGTTTCGTTTAATTTCAGCTGGGTGTGTCACTTTGAAGGGACATGGGAATAGTGGTAGGTTGGGGAGGAAGGAAAATACACTGATATTGCAACACTCGAAAGAAATGGTCAGAATCAATTAAAAATTGGCTGACTGTGTATAACAATATATCCAAATGAAGAGGTTAAATCACAATAGAGATGGCCGGGCCTAGCACGTTGCCCTAGCAGCTCCCTTAAACCGTTTAAACGTGCAAGCACTTGCTTTTACTTGCTGGTTTGCCTCGTCGACGCCAAAAGGCGCAATATCAGCATCAGAGTGAATTCGAACGTGACAGAATAATCTTCCTCCGGAAAGCGGCTTTGATATACAGTGACAATGCGGGGCGCGCTGCTACGACAGTGATACGCTGTGTAAAACCAATGGTTGGAAGACGTCATACATTGTAATGAGCTAGTATTGGACCACGCAATATGACTACTAGAGTGAAATGATCCCCATCTTGTCCGCATGGCTGTAACAAACTGAACGGCGTCGTCCACAATGTTGGCTTGACATTGGAGCACGGCAGTGGGTGTGATCATGTCTACGTTGACGACACCATCTGCAGAGGGCTGGACTGGTGGTACGCTTGCCACTGCGTCGGATTCCATTGATCGGAAACCACCATCATTTCAGACAGCAATAGGCACGTGGACGTGTTCACTGGTGTGCTGAGTGGCAAAATGTAGTGTTTTCGAACGAGGCCTGCTTCAATTTGTGAAATAGCGATGGACGCGTACGTGTTCGACGCTACTGTGGTGATCATAATCTTTCAACCTGTATTGTTCCGTGCTATAGCGGAAAACGTCAAGTGGGATGGTTTGGCATTAATGTGCCGATCTCGACTCATACATATTGAGGCCAACCTGAACAGCCACAGCTACAATAGGGAGGGTTTCGAGCCCGAGGTATTGCCCCTCCCGCAAGCAGATTCACATGCCATAATTCTGCAGAGCAATGCCCTACCGCATGTGACAAGGTATGCGCAAGATTTCTGTGAAGAACGATGGGTATCACTGCTTCCCTGGCCTGCACGTTAGCGTGAAATGTCGCCCATCGAACATGTCTGGGATATTTCGGTCAGCAACTGTTCGTTCTGGTTATCCTGCAGCCACTGTCAACACTCTTTGGACACACATAGAAAAAGCATAGCAGTGTGTTCCCCAACAGCATATCCAGACTCTCTTTAAATCCATGTCACAAAGTCTAGAAGCTCTGATGGGAGCGAGTAGCAGCTTCGTCGTACTAAAGTCTCAATGTCAAAATGCAGGTACAGTTCTGTCATTCTAATCATTTGCATATTGTGTTACCCCACCTATTCGCATACTGCGACTACCGACTGAATTATCATAAGGAGTGCGTCCTGCTTACGACATAGTTGACATCATTCGATGGCAAGGGTCTAAGGCCTCCCGCCATTAAATATTTGCAATTTACGTGTTGAAATTCACTTTCTGAAACTTGAAAACTTTTATATTCTTCGTCTGTTAAGAAGTCGTTTCTTGTAGAAACACTGTATACAATTATTGAAGAATCCGTGAAGAGTTTAGTTAAAGAATTTAAATTATTTCAATATTCTTTAAAATATTTCAGTTGCTTCTACTCACTTTGTATGCTACATTTTAGAAAATCATTTCGTGTGGTTTTTTCAGCAGCAATTTTGCTGTTGCAAGTCACTAGTCTATCTAATATTTTAATGTCTATTGCGGGCAGAAATTGAAAGAAACGATGCAGCCTTTACTTATGTGAGAGTGTCTATGGTTTTGTTAGATAATCAGGAACTCGGGATAATGCAAAAACAAGAAGCAGTTTCGAGTTTGACTGGAAAGTGCGATTACTTGATTCCATCATTCTCATACTGCGCGAACCGACTGAATTGCGGCATGCGACAACAATGTGGAGGAAGGGACTGCCCGACATGAAATGTGTTGTGTTATGGAACGGATATTTTTTTAATATTCCTGATTTGTAAAGAACTGTTTTACTATGTATACAGTATAAACTAAACTATGATATTGTCATATTTGCGAACTGTTTTTGTTAATATATTTAATTCTACGGACTGTTATATAACACTCCGAAAAAATAAATATTTTAACAATACTATATAGAAGTGTATTTTATCTGTTGTTCTTGAATTTTGTGCGGGGTACTTTTCGGAAAACCATTTTGTGTGGTTTGGTTCAGTAGAAGTATTGGTGCTGTCAGGCACATCGTATATATCTAACATAGAGTTTATCTTACATTTGTGATACTAAGTCCTGTTAGTGTATATAATTTCACTTTACGTATTCAAAAGAACCCTAACATTTGGTAAATCGATCTCAATGGGTCTATTTTGAGTTCATTGTTTGCTGACAAATATTGATTTTAATATCAAATTAAGAGGAGTTAAATTAATTTCATATTTTGTCACTTATAACATTTGTTGCTTTCTTTCTATTCAAAGTTCAATCGCTGTTTACTTCGCAAACATTGCTTTTTCGTAGCACAAGAGAGACTTTTAATTTTATTTTTAGTCGTCGAACAGTTTCATAGTGGTTCGTTTCATGCGTTCCGTTCATCTAGAATAATGCAAACCAAACAAATTGCTATTCTCCAGAATTTAATGATTTTAGGGAAAATGCTTTATTTTTGTGTTAAACGTTTAATGCCACAATATTTTAGAGTACTTTACATTCTTGGCCTTCCTACTTCCCAATTGAACGCTAGTACACATTACACCCGTATTCTAAATAATCTTCCTTAGTAATATTTAAATCGATCAAAAAGTCCAGCTGCAACAGCTCAAAGGTAACAACATAGCCTTTATAGCAACGTTCACCGGAAGATTCTAAGGTTTGAGTCCCATCGATGGCGAATTTTCGAGTTCATAAGTAATATGAATTCTACTACTGTTTGGAGGAGAATTCTAGCGATACCAGGCGAATTCTAGAGTAATTCCTTAAGAAACGGGTCACGGTCGGCGCAAACGTCCCTTCTTCATCCATGTTTCTTCCTCTCCCCTTACGAACACACGCGTTTGTTCTTCGCTTACTCTCAAACGCTTACTCTTAAATGCACTACACTACCAGCCGAGCACTTATTTATCGTGTACGGTTTTACTCTGACGGAGAATATCCTTGAAAAGAACAAACCAGTATAGGTCAGTGCTAGATATCCTGTTCCAGTGATAGAGGAACACCGCCACCTTCGCAGATGTAACATGTACTTCACTTGTAGGGACATCTATGTCAAACTATGGACATCTATGTATAATGCGATTTTTATAACTTTATAAAGGAACCATAGCCACCCTAAACCCGGTATCTACCTTAAATATATATTACGAGTATGTCAAATCTGTGTTGTAGAATAGTTAATTTTTTTACATACGAGTATTACATTTTTTACGCATTTTTTTTATATATTCAAGAGGTGGCAAATATCAAGTTTCCGATAGTTGGTGAAATCATATTTATTTGAGTAATAATTGACCACTCTAGATTTGAAAGCTTCATATTAGAAATATTTATGTGGTACTAATTCTATCATTTTTACGTATCAGAATGTTAATATTAAGTGACCTGAGTTGAAAAAATGCAGTTGTTTGAATTTTACAAAAACATCGTATCGAAATGAAATTATAATATGTATAATGAACAATCAAACCATTAAATTCCTCTGCCGTTCTCAGTTATAACTAACGGATAACTAGTTTAGCATTACCACTTTGAATATTACTATTTTGATGCTTATATTTACCCGGCTGATTTTGTAATTCTACGCCACTGTGGTTATACAATAACTTTCACAATGCAATTACACAAAACACTATTGCGGTGAAATGTCAAAGTTCTGGGTCCCACTTTCGTTTTGAAAGCAAAGTACGTACCGTGATTCGTAAAAATATAATTGCCATTCTGTATTTTGAAGACAATCACGTAAACAATTCCAAATCACTCACCTCAAAATTATTGTAACTTATTATTTATATGTGACCTAGCAAAACCCGGTTAACAGCATAAACAAGATTTTTCACCACTAAACCTCAAAACAGAACAATAGTTAAACGTGTGGCTTTTGTTTAGATTACAGATGAGAAAGCCCCTGTCCCAACAATACATTGTTTTCGAGAAAGCCTCTGAAAAGCACTCGTGCACTTGCACGAACACATGTGCAATCAACAAACCGTCGAAGCGTGGGAAATTTCTGGCATGAAATCTGCAGCGCATATAATTTCGCTCATTCTAGTTTTAGGAACGGCTCGTCGTCCGATAAAGCAAATATCAATCTCCACCTACTCTCGAAATACAACCCTCTCCCGTCCGCAACGTATGGAAATAAAATTGCTCCCTACTGTAAACGCCGAGAAAATTCCAGTTTTACCTTCATATTAAATTCACGCGAGGCCGTGAGAGCCTCGTAGCAGCAAGGCTCGGCTGCACTTACGCCACCCCCGCTCATCGCAGCCGGCCCTTCCCACATGTCCTCCTACCTACCTCATTCCCCCTCTTCACATCCAACGTTAGAAACAGTCGTCGCTTCAGCCGCCTCCCTGCTTCCCACCACTGTCATCCTAGCTACCATCAAAATCATCGCTGCCAACACTGCCGATCCCAATGCCGTCACTACTGACACCGATAAACTGGGAGACGAGGTCCTAGGCTCGAGTCCAGGTGATGACGAAGATTTTCGACACTACCTAGATAGCTATGGCGAATTCTGTCGCGGATTCGGAGAAGAATTCTAGCGACGGACTGCTCTGATTGATAGTTTTCCGCAGTTTCTCCGATGAACACCAGGTGAATACCGGTACCTCAGCAAAACGGGCTGGTCACGGACCTCGCACGATCTTCCCTTGTTCTTTCTTCTCCTACCCTCACCCATTACTTGCATACAGTTACACTTGCACGCTCTACACTACCACACATACCGGGAGACCAGCCTGAAGCTTAGAGATTTTTCCGACTGGGGAGGTGCTTTGCTGGTGGAAAATACCTGGTGGAAAATACTAGCCGACGTGTACATTAGCTTACCGAGGCTTACCCTCGAGTGGGGGAATATTACCACCACCACGACCACCACCACCTCGCGAGAAAAATGCAATACAGTTACACGACTAATGATCTTAAGAATTAACGCGCCTGAAATCACTAATCAATCAATCAACCGGCGTCGGTAACATCGAGGTCGCAATCGCAAAATTATCCATCATAGTTTCCTCTTCTGTACCTCATCCTTACGCGTTATCACTTACGTAAGTGACGCCTTCACCTAATCTCTCACCTCTCCGCCTACCATCCCCTCTCCTCATCTTCCTTCGCTCCCGGCTCTCCATCGCCCTCACCATATCTACCGTTCCCGCCTCCTTAACCGACCCCGCCACATCGTCCGCCCCCACTAATTTAATGTTCCCACCCCGTCCTCCGTTCTTCCCGCACGTACCGCCCCCGCCACGTACTCAGTCATTACTACTTCACCATCATTCGCTACGCCCACCGCCATCGCCACATCCACCGGCATCGCCACGTTCACCGTCGTCGCCAGATCCACCGTCACTTACTCCGTCGCCAACTCATACGCCGCTCTCGCCACCAACGCGCCGGCGCTCCCTATTATTTTGAGCCTGGCTGCACTTGACAACGACCCGGCGGCGTTAATCACGGTGCTCGGGAATAATACGCGCCGTGTACGGCAAAGTCCGCAGAGGTCACCTCGCCGCGCACGATAACGACCCCGGCGAGCCCCAATGCGTGTTTGCACGTCCCCACTTAATCTAAATGTACAAATATTAACAACGTAAACACATGGCGGAGAAAGTATGTAAACTGGGCATAATTTTGGAAAGTTTCATTGCCTTTGTAATTACGAACTAGGAAAAGTCTGGCGATCTATGGGCTCTGCTAACCTTTCGTTAGTGTGGAGTGTAGGTAACTTCACCCAACATCACTGACAAGTAGTACAGTCACTTTTTGCTTTTCTACACACACATTTACTACCCATAAAAACATCAACGTAGTATATAAACACACTTCATGAAAGTATACATATGCACTCGGTCTGGCACAGTTTTCGCTAAATCTCTCTGTCGTCCTCTCTCTCTCTCTCTCCCCCTTACTCTCCCTGCCTTTCTTCCGCCTCTCCCTCTCCACTTCCCTTCCTCTACATTCCCTACTCAGCATTCCCTCTCCATTTCCCTCCTCTCTCCATCTCCCTCCTTCCCTCTCCCTCACCCTCTCCCGCTATCCCTGCCCTGCTTCCCCACTGCCTCCCACGCCATTTCCCTTTCCCACTATTTCCAACTCCATCCTTCTCTCTCCATTTCCCTCCTTCCATCTCCCTCGCCCTCTCTTGTCTTCTTTCGCTCTCCCGGCCATTCTTCCCTTTTCCCTCTCCCTCCATTTCCCTCCCACCCTATTATCTCTCTCCCATCCTCACTCTCTCTCCCCTCTCCCTTTCTCCCCTCTCCCTTTCTCCCCTCTCCCTTTCTCCCCTCCTCCCTTTCTCCCCTCTCCCTTTCTCCCCTCTCCCTTTCTCCCCTCTCCCTTTCTCCCCTCTCCCTTTCTCCCCTCTCCCTTTCTCCCCTCTCCCTTTCTCCCCTCTCCCTTTCTCCCCTCTCCCTTTCTCCCCTCTCCCTTTCTCCCCTCTCCCTTTCTCCCCTCTCCCTTTCTCCCCTCTCCCTTTCTCCCCTCTCCCTTTCTCCCCTCTCCCTTTCTCCCCTCTCCCTTTCTCCCCTCTCCCTTTCTCCCCTCTCCCTTTCTCCCCTCTCCCTTTCTCCCCTCTCCCTTTCTCCCCTCTCCCTTTCTCCCCTCTCCCTTTCTCCCCCTCTCCCTTTCTCCTCCTCTCCCTTTCTCCTCCTCTCCCTTTCTCCTCCTCTCCCTTTCTCCTCCTCTCCCTTTCTCCTCCTCTCCCTTTCTCCTCCTCTCCCTTTCTCCTCCTCTCCCTTTCTCCTCCTCTCCCTTTCTCCTCCTCTCCCTTCCTCTCCATCTCCCTTCATATCCCTTCCTCTCCCTCTCTCTCTCTCCCTCTCTCTCTCTCTCTTTAATTTGTAAACGGCAAGTATATTGAATCTTCCCAAGAACATTTTTGTTCATTTGCTATGTTTTTTAAAAACGTAATTGATTATCAATTTTATTCTCAGAATTTTAGTCACATAGCCCAATTAATTCTCAAATTAAAACATGTAATTCTTTATTTAGTTGCCTGCAATTTAATACATGCAAATTGATGAACGACGAGAGCATACAAATTATTTAGATCGGAAATTGTAGTAGCATTATATAAAACCCGAAGAGATCGTAATGAATATCAATGACTCCCATAGGCCTTTTAGTACTTCTCGTTCTGTTTTTCATTTGCCAATGCATTGCAAAGTTAATAATTAATTTAATACCTTCGCGTCTTCAAAACTTGAAGCTTTTGGGCTGATAACCTATACACTACTTGATTTTCTAATCAAGTGTGGTCATGGATTTTCTAGATAACTATTAATTCAGTTACATATCTGTTTGATAACACAAAAGGAACATATTTATACATTTTTGCTTGTCTTTTTGCATCATATTGTAAGAAAAAAGTAGATTCTACCATCACTTATTGTTTTGGACAACTTACTGTTTTAGCATTGACCCTTAAGCAGGTGCTGTCGTGGCACTCAGTGCCGCACTTTTTATTATGATGCGATCCGTGATTGTTGACCTTGTTTCCGATGGATATCTCGCGTATTCTATTTCGAGCTTATTTCACACTTGTGAGTCACACGTTTGAGACGTTCGCACCTCTCTGTCAACAGTGAACGTCGCGCGAAGTTGAAAGGTCGGTTTACCGGCTACTCCTTACCGCTTGCGCCCGGAAATAGCTTAAAAATTGCTTTGCGATGGAACTGTATGTATAAAATGCAATATATATGAAATTCCTACTCTTCTAGAACCATCTCCCGGTAGAGAATTGGTTGATTTTTCAAGTGAATCTGAAGGGGAAAATGAAATTATTCAAAAGATTAACATAGCAGTGAATTCCGAATTAACACCTTAAGAATATAACCTTAGGTCTGACAACTATTACAGTAGTTATTCCACGGCTTCCATGGATCTGTTGAACAATGGAATCACATTCTTGGGAACAACAACAATTATAAAAGAAAAACCAACTATTAACTAAATTTCCCTTCGGTATTTCAGTTTTATTGTGAGGCTACAAAGCCCATTCCTAAGAAAGAAAGAACTAGGTACTAGCTTTTATAGACGCCTTCTGTAGATTTTGTCTTGCTATTAAGTTTCATTTGTTTCTATGCACGAATAAAAAACTATTAAAATTAATGCAATTACTTTCTTTGTCCATAAAGGTATATAGCAATTTACATGAAAAATAATCAACGGAAATATCCTGTTTAAAATTTTATACTTTAATTATAGTGTATTAGTAGTGTATTACATTAGTATCAATTATCTTGTACTACGTCCCGTGAACGGGCTCAGGCCTACCGGCGACGTCCCTGCTTTCGCGGCCATGGGTTAAGAGGGTAGGTGTGGTTATGGTACAGTGGGTTAAGAGGGCACCCCACGCCGTATTCCGGTCTTCTCAACCTAAGAAGTGAATTTTCTCATTCGTTACACAGCAACATATACTGGGACATTACAAGAAAAATGTACACTATAGTCTTGCCTCGACCGGGAATCGAACCCGGGGCTGCGTACTGGAAGTGCGAGAACGCTGACCAAGAGCTGCCTCGAGGATATCAATTACCTTTCATCTGAATAATCATATTTTTAAGCTTCATGCTATGACGCAATGACATTTTAATTATGCAAAGTGTTTTCACTTCTCCAAGTAGCTCTCTCCCCCAGTACATTTTTCCTAACTTTATTCCCCAATATTGTAGAAGAATGTATCCAAAAATATTTCCAATAAATTCGTATCGTCGAGAGATATTGAATGAGTTATTGATCACTCGTTTAAATGCCTTAACCAGTACTCCCAATCACGTTTTACGGGCTTAAAATCCCCCAAAACTCATACATTTAGAAAGCCTCTTACAATGTTCTCGTTGAATGGAAGTTCCTCACTAGCAGACAGTGGATTGACATTTCAATTTCCCCGAATGGTAGAACAGACAAGCTCTAACCGTGAAAATGGACGAAAGCACGGACACATGCAGGCTACTTGATTACTATGTATAGGAAAAATATAGGAATTTAGCATACCATTGTCGAAGAAAATTTCTGGGTCTTACTCCTTATGGTAAGGAAACGATCCGAATTCGGAGATTGATAAACGAAAGCGAAGAACAAGTGACGGAAACGAAGGCATTCTTTTCCGTAGTTAAAATGTGAATGGCAATAATTAAATAGAAAAGTGACTTTGCATGAAGTGCTTTGCAATTTCCGCTTTATGCAGACTTCATGTTTTTTGTTAATCCCCTAGGCCGAAAACCGGAGCCGTGTAATGAAATTGGTCTTTGATAGCCAAACGCCATCTCACTTTAAATTTGAAGTAAAAGAACAACCAAATGTGCTAATAAAGATTTGAAAATATATCTGATTTTGTTACACAAACTTCTATTTTACAAATTCAATATGATCAAGACTGGAATATTCAGTTTTTGAGACTTTTCTACTGTTAGTTTTTAGCTCTTCTACGCTCTCTCAGATTTCAACTCAGATCATTGTGAAAGCGGTACTGAAACAATGAAGTCTTCTACGGTCCGGGAAGTAAGTTTTTCCCTTCGTTCTACCCCTCAATTTGTATACCTATTACATGGTTTAAGGGAATTGTTGTCATTGTTTAGAAATTAATATTGACTGATATATGAGAGAAAATCCTAGTAGTACTTTTATCAGATTGCAATAAAAGTTTTAGGGGTTGATAGCATGCATAGATAGTGAATTAAACTTTTTCTTCAATTTATTACTCTAATGAAATAGTTTTCAAACTCTCATTTTTCAGAAAAGTTCCAGGACTAATGACATAAAAATTAGAAAATTGCAATTACGAATTATTGATTACTAGCTCCTATCAAAGTAATCTCCTGGTTTATATACAAGCAGAGAAATCTGCAGCTGCAATGCCTGTAAGCTGTCACCGCCCGTTGGATGTCTGCAGTATCTTCATTAAGCTTTCCTGTCGGTCACCTTTTCATACCCGGTAACAAGAAAAAATCTCAAGCTGAGAGGTCGGGCGAATATGGCGGATTTGAAATGACAATAAAATTATGTCTGGCCCAGATACTCGTTAAGAGATAATAGTAGTATGGGATCTTGCATTGTGATGCTGTAAGAAGCAGTCCTGAGAATGTCACAAATCAGGGCGGGGACGTCTAATTTCTTGTCGCAAACGTTTCAAGACGAGACAAAGAGTTTGATTTACTGTTTGACCTGGAGGAACAAACTCATTGTGAACCAATCTCTACTATCAAAGAATGCGATCAAAGTTGTCTTTGTTCTCGAAAGTTGTCGTTTGACTTTCGAGGTTAGTGATCCATGACCTTCGCCACTTCACCACTCTAATGCTTCGTGTGAGGGTTATATTGGTAGCACTAACTTTCATTCTCTGCTATAATCTTGGACACAAATGTGCGATCAAGTCTCGCTCTATACAATAGTTTATTTATTTATTTGTCAAAACACGGTAAAAAACTGTATATGACGTGTGGGGAAAGAGATTCACAAATTCAGCACAAATTTATCTTCGATATTTCAGTTCATCTGTTAGTGAGGGACGAGTTTTGCATTAAGTTTCCGTTTCCTTAAATCTTCTCGTTAAATCTTGAGACACACATCACGATTCAAATACAATTCTTCTGTTATCGTAAGCACTGGTAAACGGCAGTCTTCTTGCAATAACTGCCTTACTCGCTTCACGTTTGCAGTGGACTGTGCTGTAGACGGGCGACCAGCTCTGAGATTGTCTTGTACTGAATCTTTACCTTCACGAAACCTTTTGTGCCAGTCGAGAACTCGACTTCTTGAAAGTGTCTCGCTTGCTTTCGCTTGTTTAATCATGTTCCACTCTTCACTAGAGGTTTTCCCGAGCTTAATGCAGAACTTAATGTTCATTCTTTGCGCAAATCTGCAACCATTGTGCCACCTTTACTACTGTGAAAACTACCAAAACAGTGTGTTGCTAAACACAGCACTGCCATGTAGTGTGTTTGCGCGAAAACATGGTGGACGTCATGCCAAGTGAAATCATATACCAGGTAACATAAAACCAACATTAGTATCTTTTTAGTATAGCCAACTCAGAAATAAAAAAGAGTCCTGGAACTTTTCTGACAAAGAATGCATTTGCAAGTATTGTGTAAAACCATTACAATGCTGTGTTTTGTAGGTATAGTTATCATGCAGTCAGAGTCAAGCATTCTGTTTATTATAACTTATTCATAGAATACCATTTCTCAAGACTTCTTAAATTAAATATATTGAGACTGTTTGTAGGTGAAAAAAATTAATAATAAACTTTTACAATTTTTTAGTACTTTCGTGGATGCGACGCTTTGCTCAACAGTTACCAAATGCAAGGTATCTCGAATGGAGATAAATCTAATATTCCGAGCTAAAATGAAGTTAATTCCGATAATAATTCCCATTTAACTCTAAAGAATTTCCCTATAGTATGGAAAAAGGAAGAAGGTGCTTTGCTGGGACAATGTAATAATTTTTTCTCTGCAAGCCCTGTTCTAATATTATGACGTTCTCAATATCAAGAAATACTTATATTCATTGAAACATTTATTACGTATATTGTTAATAACTTAACATGATTAATCCATTGACCTTAGTGCTATGTGAAACATATTTTATATTAGTTTAAAAAGAATAGAAGAAGTCTTTAATCTCGTGCTATGTGCTACAATATTGCTCGATGAATTTCAAGCAACGCAAGCACTCAAGCCACGCAAGTTAACGAATTCTTGGTAACAGGTTTCTTTAGGATCAACATGTGATTGCGCTTACTATTTCACCTATGTGATAAGCATTAATTACTTTAATTATCGTATGTTACATACTAAGAATATTTTATCCCAGTAATAAAAGTTAAATTTGATGTAACTGTATAAAAAGCTAATCATGTTGTAAAAAATTGGATTTCTGCTACACGTTTTCTCGTTTTCTTTATTGTGGCCATGGTAACAATGTAGAACAGTAGTTCTTTTTAATCAATATATAATAAAAGTAAATACATTTTGATCGTTAATAATCCTATATTGTGAAAAAATGAAGCAATTGCGGATACTACTGAGGGTGTGAATTAAATACCAACATGAGAAACGCGAGAATGTCTTAAACTTAATTGGAGTGTTCTAATATTCTTTTCACTGACTTTCAGCCAGGGTTCTTCCTACGATATATGATAACTGATTTCGAAAAATTTATTCCTAAGAGTAGCAAATTACTTTCTCTAATGCGTCGTGTTCTCAGAATCCCCGGTAAGTGGTTCATTAAAGCTGCGAAATTGGTTTCCATCTAAAGGACTGTCTACAAGTCCGCCGACTCGCTTGTGTTTGTCCGTCAGTGGTCAGTGCTATCGCCAGAACATTCTCCGAAATTGATATTCCCCGATCAATATGGACGATCACGAATCTACGGCGTATTTTATATTAAACTTTGTTTCCTTAATGAAATAAGTTCAAAAAAGTATATCTTCAGATATGAAATATGACAATGTTTTTGAACTATGAGTCGTTTTCCCAATAACGTTTGCTTAAGTGAAAGCACTGTTTAAAAAATTCTCAAAAGCAGCTTAACATTTTTTCTTTAAATATTTTTTACAGTACAGTACGCTTATAAAATGACGCAGGGTCTGCCGCGTGGCCGAGATCGCTAAAGCAGTAGTGCCGTCGTGATCTCGGACCGACAGGTCGCGAGTTCCAGTGCCACTTCGAGCATGGTTATATGTGTTCGTCCTTTCACCCCTTATCATCGCCATATCGTTTCATCCTCATACGTTAAATCCAATAGTGGTCGCTAACGACCTAGTAGTTGATGCAACCTTAAATAACAAAAAAATGGCGCAGGTTCTATTATCTTCGAACTCACTAAATTTTTGAAAATGAATGCTGCAAATAATGAGAGAAAATATGATCTGTTGTAACACCATTAATTTCGTTAAACCTTACCTCTTAAAAGAGGTAATTTCATGTCAGATTCTCTCCAAATTAATATTTCAGCAGTTTGCGCAGTTTCTCATCTACTAGCAGGTCGTCTCAAAAGAGCAAACAGTTTTCTAGAACGACGACCAATGATTAATTACCTCTTAATGTTTTCAGTATAATCTTGTCTGTGATTTGTCAAAGGTAGGAATATATAGTTTAATGAAGTGTATTGACCAACATTCAGTAACGAGCTGCAGTAATTTATTAAGAAAATGATACAAAGTCGAAGGAAATATCTTTATTCATTTTCACATCATAATTTTCAAGCTCAATTTCCCAGAATGGGATTCTCTGTGACGTCAGAAATTATACTCTAAGTTTAGGTCTTAGTCTATCAATGTAGAATTGAAAAGGTGTCTACGACTTAGCAGCATTTAGAAGAAAAACTTTAAAAAAACTTTTGCGAATATTTGTACTGCAGTAAATATCGTAAAATAATGTTTTGCCGCTGAACAATTTTTTAATGAAAATTTAATTTTTTGATAAATTCATGCCATTGTGTTGCAATTTTACAGAATTAAATACAATTTTAATTATATGACATTAATAAAACATTTCATGTAATTTCACAGTGATGCACTCGCCTAATTAAAGTAAATGATTGATTAAATATTGAAGTGTACTAAAAAACCTTTAGCTGCTCTTTTTTTCTTACAAGACATTTTGTCTCTTTATGAACAAAAGATTCAATTCTATTTTTATTAAACTAATCTATTAATTGGTATTAAATTATCTCCGATTTTTGAAACTACTAATTTAACTTATGAACTAAATTTCTACTACTGCAATCCAGTACTAATATTCCAATATTCTGAATACTTGTTTTTTATTTTTCTAGAAATAAACTAACACCTCTCAGATGAAGTTTATTCTCAGGCTCCACGTAATAAGCACGCGACATTTACCAAGAGAGTCTCACAGATTTTTTATGAAATGTTGTCAGTAGATATTGGGTAAACGAAAACGCAAATAGTAAAATTTGTAAGTGCTTTTGAGAATATTGAAAGAAAAATTATTAGCAAACATATTGAGTGTGGAAATGTCTCTGTCGGTGGTTACGTGCGCACGAGCAAGGAGTGAACGGGGCCGCGGAACTCTGCGCCTTCCGATGTCGAGAGCGACCGTTGACAGCAGGGCTTTACCCACACAAGCACAAAAATACATTTCCAAGATATTTTTTTTAATAATGATTTATTTATTGTTGGATAGTACACAGTTAACAGTAATAAATTACCCCATCCTGTGTCTTGATGGCTTACATTATAACTTAAAGTACACTTAACTTAACACAACTACACTACTCTTGGTGTAGGAAACTACAAGAGCCCCTACTTTGAACAGATTTCCGAGATATCTGGGCACTTGATTCCGAGCGTGATATTTATTTAGAACATAATTATCCAGATTATAGAACTTTGGAATACTGCCTGATATTAACGAACTCGTGATTATGCAGGTCGCTTACCATAGTGTTTTACATGACTACTATAATTATACTTTTTACTTATTTAAGATGGCTTATCAACAACTAAAATAATTTAGCGACCACTGCAAGAAACACTGGAGGTAATAGTAAGGGCGACTACGGCTCTTCAGCCGAAGTGACCCCCGCTATCCAGGCCGGCAATTATAATGTTATTTCATAAATTATGAATATAATGCGTATTCGAAGACGCGTAAAGTCTAAATTTTTTGTTCTTTTGACTTTAAGAAGTATTTACTCGTTTCTTGGCGAGACATTTCAATGTTAGTGGTTTATAAATCGCTAGCAATAATGAATATCTCCAAGAGAACTTGCAAGCGTAGTATTGACAAAGGAGGTCGTTCGAATGACCGTATTTTTACATTACATATGTTCTAAAAATAAACTTATATATAGTAATTTGAAACTAAACTAATTAATTAAATAATTTTTGTAACTTATTGTTTTTATTTAATGTGATAACATTTCAATATTTACTATTTATAAATAGTTTTTAATCAAATCAAAATGCAAGGTGTGGAAAAGGTGCCAAAATGCAGCACACGCAAATATCGCGTTCGATTTGTTTCTCAGACAACTAATATGAAAGCCACTGCTCTCTCTTGAGCTAGCAATGTGCCATTGTTATTAGTCTGGGCTGACCCTTCTTTTCAAGAGAACCGCCCGCTTCCGGCCTCCGCTTCTCAATTGCGTCCGCCTAACGCCTCATGGTGACCGCATGAAATTTAATATTTTTGTTCATGACTCGTGTTCTAATGGTTAAAAGCACTTAAAAATATAACTGCGTTTTTCATTATAAACTATCTGTCTGCTAGCGACATTCATAAAAGTCTGAGTTCTAACATCGTGGGTAAAATCGACATTGCGTATACGTAGATACGTCCAACTTTCTGTAATTAAGAATTAGTTCTCACAATCTCGTCTACATGTGAACTGTAAAATATACATTTGGATTACTACATTTTTGTTTCAAGAAAACGCTGAAAACAATATATTTGCAAGATTAAGATGTACGTTGAACGGTTGTATTATGTTTTGAAATGATGACACATGATTCTAATATTCAAATAGATTTCATTAATTTCGAAAATAAACAACACATGCATTTTTATTTTACTTTCAATGAAAGACAGAAATGAATCTACTCCAAAACGAAAACTACTAATCTCTAAGTCAGAAATAACCTGACAAAATCTAATGATTTACAAGATGCTTCTGTTATTAAATATTTTTCAAATTTTGACATACAAGGTTGAATGAACAAAATATAGTTTCCGGAGTCATTGACGCCGTAAGCGTTTTAGCAGTGCTCACACTGGTTGCCGAGGTCATGCAGCAACCTCTTCCTCAACAGCGTCTATCGCGAGGCCTACCTGTCTCGTCCAGCATCACTTGCGGCGGCGAGGGCGGCGTGGCGGACGGGGTGGGCAAGGTGGTGCCGGGCCCGTCGGACGACGCGGCGGCGAAGACGGAGGCGGAGGCGGTGGTAGGCAGCCACAGCCACAGCGAGACGACAGCGAGGGCCGCCGCCACCCGCGCGGGGCGGGCGCCGGGCATAGCGCCTAACGCCCCCGCACACACGATGCTGCCTCTTCACCCTCGATCCCACGGCTTCCCCTCCCCTGGGGGGCGGGGCACTTCCCCGAACACACGCTCCGCTGACACCGCTTGCAAATGCGTTGGTTTCCAACGTTTGTTCCAACTGAATTGATTAAAATTCACGCTACGGTGGACAGGTTGCTTGTTTCTGCAGTTGAGGTGTTGATTTTGTTTGCACAATGTTGGAAGGTTCACGTTAAAGGCAGTTCATCGCCGTGTGTAGGTATCTCAAATGGTTTTGAGTGGTCCACTTTAATTAAAAACTGAGTAATTCCCATGATTAAACTCTTGTCACTCATTATTTTTGTGTGAAAAACGTTTACTATAATGTGATCAGGTTGATGTCGGAATCCGACAAAAATAAAACTTCAAAGACACATTCGTATCATTGACAAATTCGGATATTTGTATATCACACTGAAGAATAGAAAATACGGTTTTTTGAGAAATCCCTATATTAAATATCTTAAAACTTTTTTTCTCTATTAGTTTCCACACATCACTCAACACAAATATGTTGTTTGATTATCAAATTTATTCTAACAAAGACAAATCCGAGATTTTTGAATCACTTTGACAACAACCGATAGAACAACAAGACGAATACACATTTAATTTCACATTCAGTGGATTTGTAACCAAATCTTCTGAAGAGCAGTTAATATAGCCGCTATATCGTTGCTAAAGAACGTTTCACAAGAATAAACACCAAAGAGGAGATGGAGTTCAGGAGATTACAACGCTCGTTTGTGTTTAATCTACAGCGTTTATCAATGCTTTCAGTAGTCACTACAGAAATACTTCATTCTGAATTTCCTTTTCAACTCCTCTAATAACAAATTTAAACAGAAAACTTATCACGCCGACGTAATCATTAAACAGTACTAGATTACTTTTGGGCACAACGTATAACACACTTTTCGTATTTCGCGTCCATAAGCGACTGCCAATCAGGGTAATCTTCAAGAGAAAACTCTTAATAAGCAACTAAACAATTATTTTGTTCCGGCACTCAAACACGTAACTAAACTTTTTCGCAACGAACAAGCATATGCAAACTTCACATTCAATGGGAGTAACCAAATAACATTTCAATTCCTCAAAATGTCATTGCAACATCACTTTCACTGCAACAAACTTGTTCGGAAGTTTGGTTCACGCAACGAAAGAAGAAAAAAAGAACGAAAGTCCGTGGGCAACTCGTACTGTGCCCGACCGCGAACCGACAATCCCGGTGACCGATCGCCCTCCAGGTCCGCGGCGAAGGGAGCCGGGTGCGCAGATGCGCTGCGCGGGGGGAGCCGGTCGCCCTGGAGGGCGGGCGCTGCGCTGCGCCGCGACGCGCGCACGTCGTTCCCCGGCGGACGACTGGCGGACGCGCGCCGCACCGCGCTGCGCTGCGCGGCGTCGCGACGCCTCGCCTCGCCTCCGCCACCGCCGACAGAGGCGCTCGGCGTCGGTCGGGCCCCGCCGCCACGCCGCGCCGCGCCGCGCCGCCCCGATCGGCGCGCGCCGCCCCCGGAGAGCAGAAGGACACAGTGGGTCGCTCGACACGCAGACATCGCGCGTTTGGGGCACGGGAAGGGCCTGGAACGGCGATATGCATCACTATAATTTTCAGTGCATCACTGTAATATCAGTTTCAAAGCCGGCTTAGAAAGCTGAGGTCACTTAGGCAGAAGAGCCGTAGCTGCCTCGGGTCGAAAGTTTGCAGGTTCGAATCTACCTTCAGACATGGATGTTTGTGCTGTCCTTATGTGTACTTCCTACAGTCCCCCTACAATTAAAACAACCACAGTAGTCGCTGTATGGCCAAGTCGTTGAAAAAAAAAAATGCCGACCTGTATGGCAAGGCGGCTAAAAGCGTGTTCGACCCAGCGCTTTGATCCGAAGGGTCGTGGGTTCGAGTCCCGCAGTGGCCATCATTGTTGATTCCTTGTCCCTCATGTCTGTGTTGCCGTGGAGGGCCTCGCGTTCTGCTGACCCTACATGAGAGGAGTCCGCAAGTGTCCCGAGCAAGTGTCAAAAGTTGAATAGATTAGGCATGTTCTCGTCTTCTGACGGCATTCTTTCCCCATGACGGGTCTTTTACCTCAGTGATTCCTTATGGCATCTATTTCGCGCCTTAGATGCGATGGAGATACCACTTAGAGAGAATACCAGAATTCGACAGGTTAGAACACGGAAGGAAACAGGTATTGTAATGACTTAAATGACATCGATCTAGCCACATATTAAGTTATTTCGTTATATGTGTAATAATTACTTATTAAATAAAATGAATGGAATATTTACTGAGAACAATGTATTACTCACAATGTAAAATAATATAAATCATGGAGAGGGAATATTAAACTTTTACAAATAATATTTACATTAACTTAATTTAAATGAATTAAATACAAGTAGAATATAAACATTTCTAGAGAATAATAATACAGATAAACAATCTCATTTAATTGTTTTATCATTCGTGGATATACTAAAATTATGTAATATTCAAGAGACTAGCGTTGATTTACTTTTAACCATATTCAAAGCTCTACATTACTAATCTCAATTCTGAGCATATATTGACCAAAAATTAAGCAGACGTCAGCCATGAGAGAGGTATCAATGATCTCCTTTGATACCTATGAAAGTTGAAAAAATATTAACAAAACGAAAACACTTTGGATGTTGAGGGAAAAATTAAAATATTTTGTTATGCAAAAACCACAATTTCTCACACTTGATGTTACGGCTATAATCTTTAAACTCAGTGAATCACTGTTTCTGACTCAACAGTTGCTCATATATCAAGAAGAAAGAAGCATCTGCATATACATGTGTCGTTTTGAACAGTTTGCAACATTTTTGTTGCTCCAGAACCTCGTTTTCCACACTCTCGACAGCTCATTTTTACTTCCCTGTGTACATACGGAGTAATATACATAGTATAGGTAAAGTTATGTAATGCTGCGCGAAAAAAAAACGGAAAATTGCTACGTCAGAAAAAATTCAATGCGCTTCCTGATAACGAAAAAAGTGTTTTATTAATGAAAAAATGTTTTATTAATTTCCTAAATTAATAAAAAAATACCCTAACATGTGGTGTAATCCCTAATTTATGGGTCCTTGATACCGAAAAACCAATTTAAAGCAAAACGTTTGTCCGTCCGGTGTGTGTGAAGAACACTAGAGCCTAAACTGTGAGTACGAATTTTTCTAAATTGAAAAAATCTCTATCTGGCCTGAGTCAAAGCTCTGAGGTTTTGAAAAAACATTTATTAATTTTGGGGGTAATTTATATGTAGTCCTCCGGACATTTTCAACATTTTTTCAAAAACTACTTCAAATTTTTTCTTTAAAGAAGAGACTAAAATACACTTTTAAGGTTGCAGAGGTCCTATTTTCATGGTTATCTCTGAATTTTAGAAAATTACATAAGTTTGAACTTTTTTCGGCGTCTTCCTACAACTACGAAAGTTAATGTAGATATTTTTCCTCTAAGTAAAAGTTGTTCTTCAACGTGAGTTCTATAATTAAGGTCAGGTAGTTTTCGCGCAATATTGCGAGCAATATTTGCAATGTTAACAAATTACAAAAACAAAATTTTCTCAAATTTTTTTCTTTAAAATATTGGTACAGATAGTGCCTAATCTTCTCTGTGAGACAACATAAACGCCGTAGTGGTTTATTCTTTACTTGTTTTTAGGTTACAAAAATGTATTTTTTTGCTTGTCCCTCACATCAATAATATTTATAGAATCAGCCATTTGTTCACAATATTGCATTTATGAGTAGATGTGTTTTAAATAATGTCAGCTAATGTTTCTCGAAAGCTCAAAAGTTTTTTGTGAAAATTAGCTCAAAGTTCCGCATTTTCAGAATCGCTTAAACGCCATTTTCTCGAAAGTGGCTCCAACTTTTTCTTCAAACTTTTCAAAGGATAGTGTAAATTGCATTTTTTAATGTGACGTGAAGTTCCCCTTGGGGTATTGTTTTGTTTTTGCAAAACTTACGTAAATGTAATATTTTTAAAAGACCTCTCAAACCGTTAAAACTCCATTTCCAGCAATTTGTAAACACTATTGTACTTATAAGTTTAAGTGTTTCAAATGACTACTAATGAAGCTTTTCTTAATTGCAAGAAAATCCTGTGTAAAAGATCTTCAATTTTCGCATTTACAGTAGCGCTTAAACGCCATTTGCTTAAAAACGGCTCCAATGTTTTCGAAGAAAATTGCCATTTACGAGATCTTACTGTTCTCTAACATTCATAAAATAATATTTCCGTTCTACTATTCAGAAACCGAAAAATGAAGAAAATGTCATAAATGTGTAGTTTGTGCGGCGATAGGTGGCAGCTGTCAAGAGTATGTAGCAATTCGGAACAGCTACCCCCGACCCAAGGAAACAGAAATCTAATGCGGGAAAGTCTGGGCCATTCTGTAGCATCAGAATTTGTTTCTGTACGCCAATAAGTGAGTCATATCCCTTACCTTCCCCCCCTCCGTATGTCAGACGACAGACAACCAAAGCATGGCGCCACGAATTCAAGGTTCAAAGTAATCTGGCACAAAACGCGTTTGATATTATGCTTTACTTAATATTACCAAACGTTAATCGGTAGGGCTGAAACTCTGTCTCCAACTTGTACGTGTGTAGAGAAATTTAACTGAGAAGACGCTGTTTACTTTTGTCGGAGTAGTGAATTGACTGCAACAAATGGGACACGATAAGGGATAGGACATCAACGAACTAGGAGTCGAAGATTGAGGGTTCGAGGTTATTTGGCAGAAGAGGTGTTTCTGATTTGTAGTAGTGCCGTGATTGCCTACTTATACCACCACTTATTCCATTTTAACTATCATACTCTTAATATCGTACTGCCCTCGTTGGCGCGGCATGCCTCGCGCAAATAGTGTTTCGCTTACATCGCAAACATTGCACGTTCGGGAGGACAAAGCCAGCGTTGATTTAAGGGCATGGAGCATCGATAGGATATTATTCCGTAACGATCCTATCGTAAACGATTCGATTCCGTATGCCGCATGATCAGAGCACCAAGGCAGAACGTCAAGAGATGGAAGTCAAAGAAATGTTGCACAAAGTACGCTAGAATGAAGATCCTTTTATGTTCATTGCGGACGTCAAGGAGGAAGCCTTGTCGTCAACTTGGGCATATGCAGCGAGCGTGAACTGGGCTCTAATAGTATTAACTGAGAAGACGCCTTTTAGTTTTCCCGTAATAGTGAGTTGATTGTTACACAGACAGGTGGATAAAATGTAAGCGCGCAGCGATCTACCGCGGAGAGTTAAAAGCCTCCTCGTTCCGCAGCTCTGTCTCCTGGCAGCACCAGCTACATCTCCGGCTGCAGTTGTTCTACACCAGACATGTGAAGGTCGCGGACAAAGTAACTGGCTTATTTGAGTTCCCGGACACTGTGTTCGTAGCAATTAGCGTGAGATTTAATAGTAACGTTTGTACAAATTATTCCCGGTAGCACCGGATACCTGGTCCATGACAGTGCTTTTGGAGAAGTATTTGGAAAAGTTATTTGACGGTTATTGTGTCAAAAGCGATATTAATTCCTGTTTCCTCCACTAGAGCAAAGAAAATTCAATCAGATTTCCAATTGGTACTTAAGAGAAAAATTAGACATTGGTAATGGAAAGAATCCTTTGCCTTCCCTATAAAAGAGTAAAGATTCTTGTCTGCTAAAAGAGCTGTTCGTCCTTAAACAAACGAGTTACTTTATTTCACATTCATGCTTTATTCAACAAAAAACTGAATGATTTAATAAAAGTAACAAAACAAAAACAAGAACAAATTCACCACTCAAAATTCCTGCCTCTTGGCAAAAATCTTTTGTTTAAGGCAGAATTTATAAAACAAACATGACATGGTAATAAGTGGTACAGAATACAAACATAATAGAAGTCTCTGTAGTGTAGCAGAACAAATCTGGAAAACATATTTCTGTATGAAGCTACTATTCCACTCCTAGCGGCACTTCGGCTTGGACGTGTACACCCCTTTCTGGATTTGAAGGAGAAATGAGATTGGAGTGAGGAAAAATAGCTCCTGCTTGCTGGAGCGTCACACTTCTCATGCGGGCAAGCATCTTGTGCGGGCGCAGTTTGACATGCCTTACATTCACATTTCTGAGAGCGGTTTGGTACGAAATCTAAAGGCTCTCCGCCCTCCGGAAGTACATTTACAGGGAGAATGTTGAAATATTCCGTTGCGGATATTCAAATTTGTTTGAACTCTTCTCTACCCTCCCTATACGATAATGTTTGAATCAGACGAATGTGGGGAAGCAAATTCGGGAAGAGTGAGAGACGCAGGTTTATTGGTGGAGAGCAGAGCAGATAAAATTACTTCTCTGACAAACTTTCGATAAAACGGATTATAAAGGCGAGAAACGTGTAAGTTCATGGAGCCTTCGATGATTCTTTCCTGTTCGTTGATTACGAACTGACCATCATATCAGAAAAAGCATTGGTCGCGTATTTGATATGCGAAATGCCGCCAGCCACTGATGAGATCGATGACATTTTCGCTCACTCAGTTCATTAAGAGAGGGGCCTTAGACTTGTTATTTACGTATTTTCTTTGATGTTGTGCAATAAAAGATTAGTGTGTTAAAAACTCTATATCTGATAAAATTGCTTAAATCTATTTAAAATGTACCTACAATAATCTCATCATTACGCTGGGGGGGGGTAGAGGTATCTTTCCATAATAACTAATTTGAATAGAGATCTGAGAATTTTTTAGAAAAGAAAGAAACGGGAATCTGTTCTTAATAAGGGTTTTGTGAATGGATTTTGGAAAAGTCTTAGAGATGTTAAAATGGGTATATTTTGGAAGACGAATGTTAGTAAAACAATATTGTGGTTGGACAAAGGCCCTGACCGGAATTCATTGTGAAATTGTACATTAGAGATGTAAGTTGGAACGTCTGCGATGGTATGGAAGATCTGATTTAGGACGACTTGAAGTCGGAACTGGATACGCATATAGAAGTAGTAGTCTTATGATCGTTTCGTAAAGTAATAAAACAGTATTATATGGTAATTTAGCTGTTAATTATTGGTTTAAGTTAGTGTATTTGAATTTTTGCCTTGAAAAACGTATGTGTTTGTTTCCAATTGAGAAAGGTATCTAAATAAATGACTACCTATTTAATGGATGTTTTTTGAGTTTGGACAAGTTTCTGATTCAATCTTAAAGGAGATGAGGGCGCGGTTATGGTTTGCACCCAAGCGCTGAACTTCTACGTGCCCGGAGCGATGCCTAAAGCTTTCACATCACGAAAGAAAAGTCGAACCTCTTTGAATGCACATAATGACAACGTGATTGTACCGCGAAAGGGTAAATTAAATGTATTATTTTGTTTTGTTTGAAACACATGGGCAGCGCCTGAAATTCAGTGTCAAATTTATGTTAAATATTTTATATTTTACTGTCTCATATTAACGTCATGAATACTCGTATTAAATGTATCTATACATTTGTAAATGCATTACCCCATCTTCCTTTCCACTCATTAGAGAGTAAGGGATTCTAAATTAATTTCAAGCCAATACACTTAGATTGTATACCCATGTGCTCTCGATGGTTGAAAAAGAAAAAAAAACGCTCCAGAAAGGGCAGTTTTGACCAAAAAATTACAATATAAACAACCTTTTTTGTTGGTGCCGCAGAAGACTATAAGTATTTTCAAAATGATAAGATTTTGAGAAGAGTTTAAATATGCTAATGTGGAAAGGCACATTTTATCAGAACTCAGACACGTGACTTTATATTCGAAATGAATAAGATATTGAAAATCTGAAGTGATAGATAGAATGAACTTTTTTCATTCTAAATTCCATTCACATTCATTATTTTTCTAAGAACAATAACGTTTTAAATGTTTATTTGAACACGTTCCAAATGTTTGTTCAACTGCATGCAAGTGTAAGTAAGGCTGTGACTGATGGATAGTAGTAACAGGTACAGAATTTGTCATCTGGTAATGTATTCATCTGCATGATCTGCTCTCACTCAATATACATTTGGCAGCCATCCGTACAATATGAAGCGATGTGAAAATGTACAGCAATATTACTGATGAGAGGAAGCTAGAATTAACTGACAATAAAACTAGGACAATGATGCGACAGACCAGCTTTGATCACATGAGTCGGAGAGAGAGTTGTAGCACCGAACGCACTTTTCATTACGAGAAGCGCGCAATGTGAAAATACTAAATATTGGTGAATGTTCTCGTACTGTAATTGGGCCTTTTACAGAATTATCACTCCAGTAAAGTCTGTATAAAACATAAGACACCCTGTAACTAATGAACTTTTTCTAACAAAAAATGGAATTTGTTTAATAGGTAGATGGTTTTATTATATTTGCAATGAGTGGAATACTTCTTACCAAGGAACAGAAACAAAACTACCAAGCAACAGAAACAAAACTAAGCGAAATTAGACATTTCGTTACTGGTTCTTGTGCACAGAAACTAAAGTACGTAACGAAACAAAATTCCAAAGCGCGGAGAAGAGATCCATTGAGCAGTAAAGAAAGTGCCTCTGGAACGAAACGTTACTGCGGCTGGGAATATAGTTTCGTTACAGAAACGGAACTATATTATCATGGCAGTTTAGTTTCTATACAGGAATTTTATTGAAGATTCAGTTTCGTTATTTACAGTTCATGATGTCACAAAAAAGGTTTAGTTTCGCTCCGAGTGACACAACTTGCAAGTAGTGTTTTGGAGACCATTCATATTTAGACCTTCCATAACCTCACTGCAACCGTTACTCGTGAGCCGCGCTGTCGCTATCAGCCCTGCAGGTAGTGTCGATTGCCTCGGAGGGCAAGCATGGCGGCAAAAAACGTATGTTTGCGTCACAGACGAAGAGGTCAAACACTTGCTTCAATAGTCCAAAGCAATATTTGCAAAGATGTGGGTCCCTTAAAATGTAACCTCCATTTACCATAAATAAATAAATGCATACTTTGCATTGTGGAAACAAAATGTTCACAATAATGGGGGTCTAATAATAAACGTTTAAACCTAGAATGTATGTAACATAATGTCATCAGGTGCACCGTATGACAGTTTGTATTTCAGTTTCCTTAATAATGGCATTGGTCTACGATATCCTTGCAACTGATGTCGGTAGAACGCTTGTCATTGCCCTTCAAACTAAAAAGGGACCAAGGAATATGGCTTTTGTCACCAGTCGTGAAAGAACGACCGCGCTAGAAATCTGACACACGTTAACAGACCTTGTAGTAGTTCCTCGCGCTGCCGAGGCAACGGTTTTCCAAACGCAACGAAAATTTAAACCGAGTTCGAGGAGGGAAACCACGTGACCGCGGATTAGCAGAACGGCAATATAAATGTGAATTGATGATTGTTATAATAGTGATAAGCGGAAAATTTGCACATCCTTTCGTAAGTTACCGGCCCATGCCTTATTAAGCGACGCTCATCTTTCGATGGACCTGTAGATTATCTTGTGCTATTTGGTGCGACTGCGAAACTACGTCCTACGTACGCGACGCGCCTTGTCACCCCGAACTTTTGTGTTTCTCTTTGGTAAAATATTTACTACGTTAACACCAGCAAGACTGCGATTTTCTTTCTACCTAATAGGATGAACGCGTCATTTTGTCGGGTACGAATTTTTATTGCGAACAATCGTTCGGATTTTAACTCCAACTTGTGAATTGTTAAAGAATATTACTGTTGTGCTAGGTATTTCTTACATATGTAGCAATAGATATCTATAACAATACATAACATTAATATTTAACATAAATAGAAAGGTTTTTCACTTTTATCCTGTGAAGTTCTCGTTCATCAGTAAATTTTAATTAATCAAACCCCCAAAGCTTCAAAGCAGCTGGAGGTTTTCCAAGCACACGACCCACATACGTATTTGTTGAAGTGCATGCAGATCCTGGTCTTGTTCTTGCATTTACAGGCGCGCCATTACAAGTATGTGAAAGTTACATACTGTTTCGTTACAAAATTGTGCAGTCTCTCGAATATTCTCAGAGCTCTTTTCAGCCGTAACAACTGATGATATGATAGGGGCAGCTGTAAATAAATAGACAAGTATTAGTTGAATTCTCATGTCCCAAGTCTCTGTGACATCATGGGATTTCCTGGTGTACAGCCTCAGTGGCAATGAAAAGGCATACTGAAACGAGGTAGCGTTTCCCACAGACCATGGAGGCCTCAAGGTCATCTGTCAAACAAATCCAACAGCTCAACCCCTTCGCGCCTCGATTCGCGGGATATTCAGGCCCCTCAGACAGGACCGCGGGTACCGGAGAATGGATCTATTCCTCACATAAATAATTACAAACATTAACTGTTTCTTAACTTGCTTTCCTATTGCCAATTCTCTCTAATTTAAAAAATAACTAATGTTTAAGGAATTACAGAAAATATTTTAGCTCTTTCTGTTGAGACGCATTTTCAGTATTTAATGAAATTTCAATGTTAAGTGTAATATGCTATTAGGACTGATTTATATGAAATGTGGAAAATATATGAATTTTACTCCAATATGTGCAAAAACCTGCCGCCGATCGAAGTGCAGAAATCACACATTGTCTTGCAGCCATATTATTTTAAGTCGCGGCGCCGCTATCAGCGTGTCAGTCGGCAGGGTGTCCATTGACTTGGGGGCACTGCAGGTCACCGAGGCGTAGGACTCCCGAACTCTCTCCCATTCTCGGCGAGCGTTGGTGCAGCCGTGGGCGGGGTAAGGAAGGGTAGTGCCGCTTTTCGGAAGCGCTGCTGAGCGGTGTCGTTGGAAGGGGCGTGGGCCTGCAAGTAAGACTGTCGGCGGACCTAGCCCCCCCACCTTCTTATTTGACTATTTCCGCTGTAATCAGTACGAAATACAAGTTTCTATTTCGTGTCAAACCATGTATCCAGCATAGTTGAGTATTGCGAGTAAAAGTTTACAAGAGAACATATTTTATTTAAATAATCGATAGAGCATAGAGGAAAAGATACAGATAATCGCTGGTGTTTAAATAGTTCTGTTCTGAAACAAAATAAAGCACAGAAATGTAGTCGGGTGTACAACTCCTCTGAATGGCTCCCTCCCTAAATAAAGAACGTTTCTTTCCCACTATTGTCCTGAACTATTTGTTCTTTCTGTAACGAAACTAAACTCGCGCAGACTTTCGTTTCGTTACTTATATCGAAACTAAACTCATGAGAAAATAACTTTGTTACAGCGGCACAGAAACGAAACGTTTAGTTACGTTTAGTTTCGTTTCTGTTGACATCCTTGCTTCTTACAAAACAGAACACATTAACCAAAAAAAAGAAATTCAAGTCAAAAGTGATATGAACGTAAATTATCATTTGTGTTAATTTTTTATATTAATTCGCTAATTAAAAATGATAAGCCTGAATATAAAAAACTTCGATACAAAACTCCCTGATATTACTGGATTATTATCATTATTATTATTATTATTTTTATTATTAGGGCATTACTCCTTTGATTTACATAAAATTTATTTACAACAAAACACAGAATTTTGTAGAAAGGTTAATACAATGTAGAATTTAGAAAACTGTTAAGACATTGAATCCCGATTGTCGAAATCCTGTAGAGGGTTGGCATATGTGTCTTAAACCATAGTTTACAAATTGAGATATTTTTGGCATTATACTTTTACTTCCACGCATACTACTTACGTAATGTAGAGAAAGTATTGTAATGCTGTGGCAGAAACGGCAATTTTATGACAGAGAAACTCGAATTGTGGGACCATGGAACAAAAAAATTAGTTAAATCATATTTCAAAAAGTAGTAAATTATTAAAAAGTTGTGTAGTCATAATCCAGGTTCGCGGGTCCTTGTTACCGAAAAATTGGTTTGCAGCAAAACATGTATCTGTCCTTCTCTCCTGTCCGTCTGTCCATATGTCCGTGATCAACGCTAGCGGCTAAACCGTTTGGAGGATTTTCGCTAAAATCGATATTCTCCAATCGATTTTGCCGATGCCGCCACCCCAATTTCCCGGTGAAAACTCCTAACACTTCTAGATCCGTTTTGTCACCGTACTGTATTATAATCATGTCCGGTCAGAACATTTTTGAAATATAAGTAGTTTTCACGTTCATTGAGTAAAAATCTAAGGTCATTGATCACGGAGTATAGTGCATGTTTTTGCTCGGGAAGTGGCGGTTATCTTCCGCCTGGATGAGGAGATTCGTCGCCGACTTAATGTAGGCTAGCGGGGTTTTACCCATCCGGCGAAGTATCCCTCCACCAGAGGGGCACCCCCCCCAGCCGTGACAAGCTCTAAACCCCCACCGGTCTTCCGGCGTGTGTGGGAATGAAGTGCATGGAAGTGTGTGTGGAAGTAAGGGGTGGGAGAGGAGAAGGAATGGGATGGAAAGATCGCACGCGGTGTGTGGCCCATTTATTATGGATACTGCTCCGACTTTGGCCTGGTTTTGATGAGAGAAACCACGGAAAACTGCCTATCAGACCAGTCGGCCTCTAGAATTCTCATCTAGACAGCGACAAAACTACATCTGAGTATATAGCTAGATGTCGAAAATCATCTCAACGACTGCAACTCGAACCTAGGACCTCCCGGTGAGAGGCACTGCGGTGACATCAATTCACGACCTGATCCACCTCTCCGGTTTGTTATTTGGAGATCTGCAAAAGATCAACTTTGCTTGTCAGGCGTCGAGAGCGTTGAAATTCTTAACCAAATTTGGTAGTGTAACGGATTGTTTGATCGTGAAGATTAGTTTCTGGATTTGGAACTCCAGATAACAAAAAATGTAACAATAATGTATAGAATATCTCCTTATTGAATGAAATGCTTATCTTTATTGTTGCTTGTTGTTTGTGTGTGTGTTTGTGTAAATTTTAGGAAAATAAAAGGGAGTGTATTTCAAGAACAGCGATTTGTTTGGTGTTGTCATTCCGAAATAACTTTTAATACAAGTTGAAGAAAAACTGTTGTCTTTAAAATTATTTTGAACTGTATTTTACAGGTTTCAATGTTGCATGTTTACAGAAAAAAACTGAAAAAATTGAATCTTGTGGCGCCTTTCGGAATGAGACCAGTCTTGGAGGTTGCAAGCAGAAAACTAACACATGTCAGAGTACATTTAACATGTCTACCAAAATATGAAATTTTTTGTTTTTGGTAAAATATACTTTTCGATTGTACTAATCAGGCAAAGGAAATTATTCAAGAAACCACTAAAAAGGTAAAACGTTTTTGGTGACTTAAATCACTGATTCAAACTAATTCTAATCTGACCCACAAAAATGGTACAAAGTACTAAATGTCAGCATTAGAACTCAACGGATCTGGAAATTCTGAAGAAGTTTTCTTTCACAGACAGTGTCATGGCGACAATTATTTACAATTTTGGACGTTTTTTCTATAAGGATTATTTACTAATGGAACACATCTTAAAACATCATTAAGCTAAGCGAATATTGAAAGTTCTTGAAGAAAGAAAGAAGTATCTGAATATATTCTTACTGGTTGTGTGTGAAGATACTATGCATATTATGTATACTACGCTCACTGATTATCATCTACATTCTATTGATCAATTGTTAAATGAGTCAATTAATTCTTTTATTATTTAAATTAAATTTTAGTATTTCGAAAATCTAATCATCTTCAATAGATCTTTCGCTAGCATTTTTTCCTTAAGAAGAATAAGGGACACTCACAAGTATTTGATTTTGTGACAACAAAAATTAATTTGAAAAACGAATAAGAATGACAAATGTTCAATGTCATGACCACAGGGACCACTTTAATGTTTAGTACGCAGTTTTAGCTTTGCCGCAATTTTAAGGATTTTCATAATCGGTTTATGGTATTTAAAGGCAGGTCCTCTTTTTCTGCGAACGTTTTAGTGGTATTGACTCGACTCCTATTTGAAGGAGAGAGAGGGATTATTTGGCAGAGGCCCAATCTGCCGATTCTGACCGCCAACTCGATACATTTCTCTTTCCACCAATCGATGAAGATTAACACGTATCGGCGCAAAGTCCGGAAGAACACAGATACGCTTATTCGCGTATTTTTCGTTTCGTAGAAGAACTCTTCTGAAAGAGCTTCATTTCAGATTTTAATGTGACGGTGGACAGTGAAATAAAAAGAGCAAATTACAGAACGGATACATTTTAAGTGGTTATCATTTTGAATCTGTATAAGATCACAGATAATCTTTGCGTTAATCGAATATGAACAAAAATAATTATCATACAAAGCGTGGTTTTGAATAAATGCGATTTCTGAACATATATTTCTCAGTAAAACATGTTCTGTTCCTCTGGCAAATCTCCTAAATCCCGGGGATACCTGTCATTAGTGTTAAGGTAAGCTCAGCGAGATGGGTTAAGACTCCGATCCGCCAGCGTGTAGAAGCACGGGTGGTCCCCACTTCGGCTCTCGGCTTAGTAATGACAGTTATCGATATTCTCGGGTAATGAGGAGGGGCTTGTGACGGCACAGAGCCGAAAGGTGATAATAGAATCCGGTACCAACCTGAACAGTTTGTAGCTTGAAGCTGGCGGGCAGCTCTACCAAGGCTAAATTGGAGAGACATTTTATACAGAGCAGGGTATCTCAATTTTCTTCTCATATCGATCCCTTTTAAAATAATGCTTTCTCCATCTGCCCCCTTTTGTTATTGTCCATATTATACAGTATACATAATCATAACCCAAATAATTGCACATAGTAAATGTATCAAAGAAAAATTATTTCGTCAATAAATATTTCGCTCAATATCACAATTTTCAATAATAATCGACGATTCTTCCGCTTCCGAATAGCTAGTTTCTGATCATCATTGTTAGGAGAAAGTAATAAAATATGCGATTTTAAATGACCATAGCCTTTCTCTAGTACATATTGCAGAGAATATTTTCTTACGCAAGTAGAGTATCGTTTTGAATACATAGTTTCGTGAGTTTTTAAAACTTCCTAAGCATCAGCGTAGCTAGATTCTCGGATGTTGAAAGTTGAAATGGAAAACCCTATCTGCAATAAATGTTAAATTAAGAGTTTTAAATTTAATTGACATAAAATACGACTAGTGCAGCGGAGAAAAAAAGCAAGGAGTTCTATTTGTATTATTCTTTACCAATATCTGGCCGCGAGGATCATTTTTTAGGGCCTCCTTATTTCCAGAACCTGACGTGGTGCTGTTTAGTTGTTTAATATAAAAAGTAATGAATTATCAAGTTCATTTAATATTTTTGTAATCAATGAGATCTTAATTATGCCTATCAGTCGCTGGTTCATATTCGGTTAAAGATCCTCATTTGACCCCTTGATCATCATTGCCCTTCAAAATTTACTTAATCCCAGGAGGTTGATTACGACCCTGTTGTGAATACCTTGAAAAGCATGTTGCGTTGAGAATACAGCGGTGTATCTGGATGCAATAGTGACGGTGCATTATTGGAACCCGAAAGAGGAAGAATTAGTGCCGAAAGGCTAGAGACTCGCCACGGAATAACATCACTTAATATTAAATTAATTGTGGAGATAACGGTTTGCCGTCCACACACACATAAATGTCTGGAGCGTCGCGGTTTTCATTCCCAACGGTGACGCATTGCTTGGACGAGAATTTAATAAGTCGCGTCCTCTTTTCAATATTTCTTGGATATCTCCAATTCATTACCGACGGTCGCTGGAGCAGTACCTTGAAAATGGGCCAAGGAGGGCCTTCTTTTCCCTTCTCACCCATGCTCCCATAACTAGAGTTGCCGTAGGGACTACACCCCAGTCCCGTTGCAATAGACTCTAGTTTCTACAGAAACTGCCGCAGCATTGCCGGGAGAAAAATGGTCCACGGCATTAAAATAGTTTGCAAGGAAAGAATTAATGTTATCAAAGAAAACATATAATATTTTTATTCCAGAAAGAGCATTTTTAATGACTATCAACTTCTAGACAACACAAAACAAAAACCTATCAGAAAAACAATAGTTGTATCATTAATACCGACCACTGTAAGCCCTTTTTGGCCACGAGATACAAATGAAAGCGCTTCATGGAATTGTATTGAAGTATGGCTTGTAAATGAATAACAGCTAATATGCTTAAAGTTTAAATTAAACAACAAGCACACTATAATATTTATCATACTGTAGTGAACGTTGTGGTAAATAACTGTACTAATGGAAACTGTTCACATTTTACCGTCAGGAATGTGTGTAGATCAGCGTTTGCTAACTGGAGGAAAAATGACGTCAGAGCAGCGTTCCCGTCCGCGATAAGGCGCTCGTAGGAGCAGTGGGAGGGGGAAGAAGAAGAAGAAGAAGGGGGGATCGACAGCCTTGGCAGTGGGCAATTGCTTGTTTCGGGCAACAGGAAAGTCCATCTATGCTTGTTAATTTTCTTTCGATTTGGAAAGAAATCTTTCCTTTTACAGATACCGTAACAATAGTGAAGTGTATAGTGTGTTCGAAAGAACTGTATTATGTTAAAACGTTCGACCTACAGAGGAATGATGCAGATTTGCAACCTAGAGAAACCCGCGAGGTGTAAAATAACTGAGAATTGACAGATAGCCTGCAAGCAGAAGATGATTAAAGGATTTTGAAGATAGAAGGTTATGGAAAAGGTACTGAAAATCACGAGAATTTATAACGTTCTCAAACAAAAATTTAAATGAAATAATCAAGCCTGGAGTCCAAATTCTCTCGCGTCACCCCTCCCGTTTATCTATTTGTTTACATTAATTATTGTTTTGGAAAGAACCAAAATAGTTATATTACATAACATTGTATACAATATTATTGGCTAGAATGTTGAAACTGTCTTCTCCAAAAATATTATGCATTAGGAGAATGGAAGTGGAATTACAGTACTGATTACGATAAACAGAATCGAATATTGCTTTGGTTTACGTGATAATCTGTTCTTTTTTTTAATTTTTCATATTTAAATTGAATCATCAACATTGAAATAATAATTACCATTTAAATATTAATTATCGAGTGAAACTTTTTCCCACACTTCAGTACCATCATTGGAACACTGTAGGTCCGCCGCCGCATCGTCAGGCACTTGCTTTGCCGCGCGACTCGCTTCGGAGCAGGAGAGTAGGTTTTTGTGACGTCACAGAGCGTTGAATTGGCAAGCACTGGTTTAGATGAACAATTTTCTTTTTTAATTGTGTGATTATACATTTGTGTTAGCTATTGGAATAAACATTCTTAATCAATTTTTCCGCAACCGCAACGAGACCAAAATATACTTAAAGCAAATACACAAAAGTGATAGCTTCCAAAAGGTATTCAGTCTTCCAGTATTATATTGTAGTATTAATCTAATAGTATTAATACAGTAGTATTATATAGTAGTAGCAGTATTAAATAGTAGTATTATTCTAGATCACAGTAACATGAAAATCAGAATAGGCCATAACAAACAAAATTTATATTACTTGGGGCAACTCATCGATAGGAATTCTGAGAACCATTTTTACATTGTCAATCCGATTTCTCAATGTCATTTACCCTTGTGTCCTGTGAAGTAATTTATCAATTGCAAGCTAAGAATGAAAGATCAGTACAAAACAGGGTCAACATTTTGCTGCGGTTTTTTTATTTTTATATCAGTTACAACAAAAACTTTTATGTAACTACATTGAGTTGTCTAGTGTGAATATTACAAAAATATACTATGAATCATACTTATCGCTTTTTTAATTTTTAGTGACGTATATGGTTTACGAAATAACAAGAAAAACAAATAATACAAGGACGCTTAATTCACACATTTCTATGCTTTTTACTAAACTACGTGCTGGAATAGTTTCTAAAAATATATATTATTTTGTTTTGTTTCAAATAAATCTTAATGAATCAAAAATGGACTGTTTAGTTATTTAATACCATTTGAAAAAATACATGGTAAAATATTACTAACATAAATTATTTATGTCAAGAATAGAAAAAATTGGAATTTACTTATATTTAAATAGGCGATACCATCAGACTCAATTATGCAAAACATTGGACTAAAACATCACATCTATTAAGAGTTTTTAAAATAGGAATTAAAGCTGTTCTTTTCATTTCACGCTTTTGGCAACCTATCCATTGAAGATACATTAGAAACTATGTAACATGATATAAAAGAATAGTTTCTTTCAAAATTTTGGTCATTTAAGATTTCTGGGATTTAAATAAATTAACCTACTTCAGATCTTTGTTATATCCAGCAGCTTGTGAACTGCAACAAATTGTATTCTTCTTAATATGAATTTAAAATGCTTATCTACAACCTTTGCTTTCTTCAAACTGCTGATTTCCCCCTGAAATTATCCTTGGATTGTCTAAGACAGGTTGATGGTCACACAAGGATATGAAAAACCCAGTAAGGAACGATATATTTACTTCTTTACCTTTTTTCATTATTATAATAATTTAAGTTCAATACTCAACAAAAAAGATTGTCATTTTGACAAAACAAGGCAATATATCAAGAGTACATTCATACAAACATTATACCAACAGTAGTAGCAAAAAACTAAGAGAGAAGAAACTACCTTTGGTAATCTCATATTACTAATTGCAAAATTTGATTGTCGAACATAGCCGAACGAGAAGACTTACTATTTCCCGCCCTTCTTTACTAGGCAGATAATTACTGAAACACAACATATGGTTTACAAGCCTCTCTCTACAAGAAGGATGGTAGCAATAACACGATGAATGAATAACATACTCATGCACGGCTTAAAACAAACGTAATTAAGTTACATTTCTAGAACTATACTTTTTTATTTGCATGCGACATATTTTACTAGAAAGTATATGAAATACACAATATTTTATGCTCAGCCATCAATTATACATTTTAACTTTAACTATACATTAACTATATATTCAAAATAATCGGTAAATGAAAAAATAAATATTCGGCCGGTTTAGATGTTTGTTAAAGACGTGCGCGCCAGTCATTATACACCCGTTAACTCACATATTTAATGCTTCCTTATGCACCGGAATTTTTCCAGATATTTTTAAAACAGCTAAGATTAAGCCGCTCTTTAAAAAAGGCAACAAAAATGAAATTCAAAATTATCGGCCAATTTCTCTTTTGTCAGTTTTTTCAAAAATATTAGAGAGACTTTTTGCGAATGGAAACCTTTCTCAATAAACACGACGCGTTTTCAAATTGCCAACATGGATTCCGGAAATCAAAATCTACGGAAACAGCCATTTTTTCTTTTCTTAAAGATGTTGCCTCATCATTGGATCAAAACGAAGCAACTATTGGAATATTTTTAGATCTTTCAAAAGCTTTTGACGTCATTGATCATAACATTTTACTTTCAAAATTATCTTCATATGGAATCCGTGGTATTGCTCTAGATTGGCTATGTTCGTACCTTAAACAACGATCTCAGAGAGTAGAAATACCTTACTGGAATGATGGAACTTTATGTACACACCTTTCCGGTTCTTTGCCAATTGCACGTGGAGTCCCGCAAGGATCGATTTTAGGCCCTATTCTCTTCCTATTATACGTAAATGACATGCCTTTAGCGATTTGAAACAGAAGAACAGTTCTCTTTGCGGATGATACAAATATTCTTTGCAACAAAGAAACCGTAAAAAGTACAATATCAGACGTTTCAAATTAGTTCCGTAATAACTAATTAATAGTAAATGAAAAGAAAACTGTTTCAATGCAGTTGGAATGAAAACTGATTCAATGGAATGCCCACTTAAATGAATTGAACACAACATTAAGTTCATTATGCTACGCGTTCAGAATTCTTTCGAATTCTGTCAGCCTTCATACAGCTCGTTGTGTATATTTTGCCAATGTTCACTCCCGCCTGAGATATGGCATAATATTCTGGGGAAGCACATCTTATAGCTCCCAGACTTTCAGATTACAAAAAAGAATTGTACGGATAATAAGCAAATCCAACCCACGTGATTTTTGTAAGTCTCTCTTTATTAATCTAGGAATTTTACCATTACCTTGTCTCCTGATTTACGTATCAGTAGTTTTTGTCAAAAATGACTTACTTAAGGGCGGGAATATATTTTTAGCAAACACCGATGTCTATAAGTATAACACACGACGTAGTAATCATATTCACCAGGTGGCAGTATCAACAGCTCACTACAAAAAATTCACATACAATTCATGTACATTACTCTACAATACTTTGCCAGAAGACATTAAACGATTAAATTCGATAGAAAAGTTCAAGTCCCAAGTACAATCTTTTCTTCTGCTTAACTGTTTCTATACAATTCGAGACTATACCGAGCATCAAAAAGGAAAGTAGCATTAATTTTAATAATGATAGTTAATGCAATTATTTATCATTTGGACTGTACAATTCTAAAGAACCTGTGGGAGAGCCAACGGGAGAGCCCAGGGGAGAAATATGTTAGTATGGGAAATCCAACCATACCACAGTCATATAGTGATACTCATGCCTTACGCGGGATTAGAACCTGGATCCTTAGATTCCGCATTCCTATGCGTGCTGGTAGCTTAATAATACTTGTATCTCAAAGACCCCTGCGTCACTACTGCAAGCAATCTGACAATACCCTTCATCTACTTATAAACTATCTGAATAAGTTTTAAGATAAAACTACCTCCTTTAGTCCTTGAATCAGGTCTCTTAAATATGTTTGTTCCGTATTTTGTAAAGATAATGTTGAAATGATTATCTTATTCCGCAATTCACTTTCCGACGTCAACGCCTTCAAAGTATTTAGTCGATGAAATGAAATAATACATTTCACATTTCATTTGTGAGTTATTATTACCTCAATGACAGAGAGCTCAAACCGTTCAGTTTTGGGGTCATCAATATGTCTCCATATTTTAACAAATGTCCATTTTCAACACTGTTAACTAGGGTCTGTTCTTTCTTTCACCAAGGGATTGAGGATTTCATTTTAGTTCGGTGCAGATATTTTCTGTTTATCAATCAATAGCAGACGGAATACATCAGTGTGTTGTGTTATGATCAGAATTATCTTTCCGATAAACAGCTACTTGACTAGACTGTTATCGCAAAGAAAGGGCCACTACACACAATCATCAGGCGATGACGTTTTATCATCGCTTATACAATGAGGAAAAAAACGAAAATATGATATGTGAGATAGAAATATTGATAAAAATTCTTTCGGTGGTAATATATTTATTACATATGAACTAAAAATATACCAGCAATTGTGTTCTTACGATTCTAGTGTGTTCGTCAGCTAGGTAATGAAACAATATTCCAATTAATACAATTTCGTTGTAGGTATGTGGAATTCAGGTTTATATTTGATATTTCTGGAAAAGGAAATTACAGGTTGTTTCAAGTTCATATTGTAACATTACTTTCTCTCAACGAAAGTGTAACATTTTAATGCACTACAAGTCGTGTATTGAATAACCCAAAAATCCATTGAAAATAAAGAGCAGCGCCACATCATGAAGCCACAGGTGCTTCATAAAGTGCGCAGCTCCGGTTGTTGTGCAAGGTAAAGTGGCTATCACACGTCGTTGCCTGTGGATGGCGGGCGATGGTATCCATGCGCTTATCGCAACTTCGCCCCCATTCCGCCTCTGGGGCAAATCACCGCAGCCTTCGTGAATTACTCGAGGTTCAGGACGCGCAAGCCGCGTCCTCGGGCCATTGGCTGTTGCGATACGTTCCACGCCCATTTTTCTGGATATCGCCCATGGAGAATTTGAATTCCACGTAACATTTGAATTCAGAAAATGTTAGTTAATTAGTGCTTTATTTAACGTGGCGAGACTCGGGCCATTAGACACGCTCTTCCCTCTAACCACGCAACATTTCGTTACGCTATTTTCACTACCTAGCGGAGGAAGAAGGGATCATCACGGACGACGTATAGCCAATTTGAATTTTGCTCAGAGTTTTCTTTTAGGCTAGAGGATCTTTTACACGCCTTAAATCTACTAAGTGGGTCAGCCAGCTTTACTTCCCCTCTGAACGAAGGAGTAAGAAGGACTTTTTCGGCCTTAAAAATCGTTGGTTTTGATCTAGTTTGAAAAAAACGCAACGCGTAGCACAAAGTGTGTATTACGTTAGCTTTGTTACTAACAGGTCACAAGTGTTTGTTATGTTTTGTGTTATTGGTTGCACTATTACACGTTACACAAAGGAATCAAGTGATTTACTTTCTCTCGGAAGAATATTATCAAGTTGATATTATCAAACCGAAAAATTAAGAAAATGACAAAACAAATGTACTTTTGGCGATGATAGATGGTAGCTGGCAAGAAAGAGTATGTGGCAATTCCGAATAGCTAGCGAAGACCCAAGGAAATAGAAAACTAATACGGGAAAGTCTGTGCGATTCTGTAGCACCACTAGTTTGAGTTCACGGACGAACTGTTGCAACAAAGTACATTGGAAAATTCATATGTTGGTTTCGATATCAGGATTTGTTGCGCGAAGAGATGGAGAACTGTGCAAGATATTATAGCTTGCTTCTTACGTTTGGTGATATGAAACAGTATATCTACAACTGTTGCTTAAGTGTCTAGTTAGACTGCTTCACTTAAGTGAAATAGACTGTACCAAAACAAGGAATATGGTTTTCAAACTGAGTATAGAATAAACAAATTATAGCCGTATTGCGTAAAGACAATACTTTTTATTTATTAAAATACCCAAATAAAAACATTATTGAGTGTCAGAATTAGTCAGATACCAAATTAAAAAGACTTTCAGTGTTTGTTTTATTGAAATCGAACCACGGATTATGTTGTTACGATAATTTTAATAAAATGCACAAATACGATGTGACGTCATGTATGAAGAAAATTAACATTTTCAAGATGTTAATTGAAACCGGTAAATTGTGCCGGAATGGGAATTGCGAGACGGTGTATTCGAATTGCGGCAAATTTATGAAAGTGGTACCAGAATTTTAAGATAACGGAAAAGAGGATTATTTAGAATTTTTGATCTATTAATTGACAATTCCGAACAGAAACATTTGAGTGCATGAATCCATGGTATGGAATTAAGCGTTTTTGGGCGTAACGGGGTCAAAAATTCGTATATTAAGGACACAATTGGGACATTGGAGTTACATGGCAATTTTTTAGTAGTGTCATGTAATCAGAAAGTTAAAATTATGGAAAAAACTATTTCATTGATGTGGAAATAGCAATAATGCCGGCGGACGGGTTTGGTTTTGCTCTGATATTACATAAGCTACCAGAGGCAACAATGGGAGAGAAGTTGAAACTTGGCGGTAGAGCGCACGCGGAAGCTATGTTAAACTAGTGGTGCTACAGAATGGCACAGATTTTCCCGTATTAGTTTTCAATTTCCTTGGGTCTGGGCTAGCTATTCGAAATTGCCACATACTCGTGCCAGCTGCCATCTATTTCTTGTCTTTACAATAATCTTTACAACAATTCGAAAAAATGTTATAAAACTTAATATTTAGAAACTTTTTCAATTGACGCGATGGTTTATTTTCGTTTCAATGCAATGCATACTTTTCATTTTGTGTGCGATTAAACAACACCTACATTTTTCAGCATTATTTTGATTTTTGGGCCCCAATATCGTGGCCGAAATTTTCTGGAATATGAGAGAGAATTGAACCCTTTGCCATTGTTGAGAATTTCGGCGAAAAATTTCCAATAGTGTTTGAGAAAATTTCGTTCGAACATTTCAGAAAATTTCCCAAATTTGTTCCTTTATTATGGACCACTTATGGACATTTCAAAACCATCATTGGAGATTATTTGAAGCTAATGTGTAAAAAAAGCACTAAACAATTAAACACATCTATAATGTAAATTTTGACGACGTGAGAGACAAATCAAAAAATTACATTTTTGTAATTTTTGAAAAAACGTGTAGACCAGTATGACGTTTATGTTATCTGATAGAGTATATTTAGCATTATCTTCGCCACACGTTTAAAGAAAAAATTGGAGCGTTTTTGAGAAAATCATGCTTCTTTAATTTTTTGAAATTGCACATACTGCACGCAATATTGCGCGAAAACTACTAAAATTTTCAAGAAAATTTACATGACTTTAATGAAGAACTCACTATGAACAATAAATTGTATTTAAAAGAAAAATCTCTATCTTCAATTTTGTAGTTCCAGAGAGATGCCGGAAAAATTTTAAACTTTTGCAATTTTCGAAAATTCAGAGTTATTCGTGAAAATAGGACTTATGCCACCTTAATAAGTATATTTTACTCTATTCTTACAAGAAGTTTAAAGAAAACATTTGGAGCCGTTTTTGAGAAAAGTTTGAAAATGTCCAGTGGGCTTCATATAAAGTACCCCCAAATTTTGCAGAATCTTTTTCAAAATCTCAAAGCTTTGACTAAAACCAGATTAACCGGGGAATATCCATTTTGGATGAAATCATACGTATGGTTTAGGCGGTAGCAGTGTTCAGAGACGGACAGACAGACGAACGGACGTTTTCCTTCCAATTAGTTTTTCGTTATCAAGGACCCACAAAACAGGGTTTTTGGCTACATCACGTGTTAGGAGATTTTTTCAAATTTAGCAACTGGTTTTATCCACTTTTCTGTTATCATGGCTCGGCAATGAATTTTTTTCCGCCGAAAATTGGCCATTTTTTTGCGAAGCGTTACATAACTTTCCCTGCACTACGTATTACACTCCGTGTATACGTACGTATACGGAAAAGTAAAAATAACGCGTTTGTATTGAAAATAGTGAGACTTTGTTGTAGTTACTTGGAATTTTGAATGTTTCGCAGTACACCAACTTTTGGATTTTATATTTCGTGTCTTGAATAAGCAAACGCGTTGAGATTGTATTTTTCGTGCCGGGATAGTTTTGAATAATTGTTTAAGAGTCAGAAACTAACATTTCGTGGATGTGTATTCATGAACTGCTGAGTGCGAATAGAACTTTGATGTTTTTCAAAAAACTACGAACTAATGCGATTCCCTGCGGACGAAGCGCGACGTGGCCTGTAGATTTCGTCTATGTTGGAACATGGTAACAATGGGCAGCACGTGGTGACGTGCTTACATTGGTAGAGTATTCGTGCCGTTGATGAAGAGAGTTGGTTCGGAGCCCAGGAACTCCACTGTGGTGCCCGGATACAGATGGGTGCAGATGATAACAGACACAGGGAAGTGCACGCGTTTTTTTCGATCATTTAAATCTTGGAAGAAACAATAGGTTGTTTCTAGACCAAGATTGTTTTAAATTGAGGTAATTAATGGCCATTCAAAATTCAAACGAGCATTCAAAATTCAAGCTAGCACTCAAAAATTCAAATTAGAATTTCAATTAAATGAGAGAAAATTACTCAATTTAACAGAAATTATTCCAAAATTTTAATAAATTAAGTTATTAATTTGATTTGAAGGAAAGGCAAGTGCAAAATGAAATGAGAAAAATCATTCCAAGGAGAAGCTAATCATTATTATTTTGTGTATATATTGTGGGTTTGTGTTTGTTTTGTTTTGCACTATAAGTATGTTCTAGGATATATTTATATCTTATGTGTATTCAGTGTTGATGATTCGATTGTTTGATTTGGATAAAAGTTCAAAAGTAAAAAAAATCGAATTATATTGAATATCGGAAGGCGCGATTGCCGACCGAGTTTTTTGATTCTCCTACACAAATGTGTTATTTTTTCAGTAGATAGAAACCTGGTGTAAGAGCAAAGGAAGCTACAGTTTATTGGTATAATCCGTACGGAGTCGGTCACGACCCACCGATTTATATATTTTCTGTAATTGCATTTTTGGATAAAACAGTGTGTGTGCGTATGTGTGGAGTTGGCAACAGTGCGTTTACTTTGACAAGGTGTTTGTCGATTTTTGTTGATTTGTTGATAATTGAAAGTTAGTTAAATAAATAAGCTAGCCGGAGCAAAAGATAACGCATGTACGTATTCCTCACATATACATAACATAAAGTTAAGACTGGTGGGGAGGAAGGGGGAACCGATTACACACTATAAAACCAAAATAATGCATCTTGATGTTTTATTTTTGAACAGTTGTGCTCCATGAAGTTGTAAAAAAATTATATTTATACAACACTTACAATATCGCAAACACTTTAGGTAATTAATAATAATTTTAACGTTCTGTCCTAGTTGAAATTTGAGAATGAATGAATTTTTTTTATTTAAATTCTTTAAAAATAATACAATATATGTTTTTGGAATTGCATGGTGATTAACATTTTACTATTACATTTTTCAATACTTTAATCAAATAATATTTTCACTGTATTTAATTGTATTAAAATTGTTTATTTTTATTTATGTTATTATTATTATTATTGTTATTTTTTATTTCCACAGACTATATAAAAATATTTAAAATATGTCCATTTCCTTATTTTGAAATTAGGCACATATTTGCTTGTAAAAACAAACACAAATGGGTTACAATTATCCTTTTTTGCAGAATGTCTATTTAAAATTAAAGCCAGCAAATAGAAGTGCTGAGGTTACAAACATTTTTTATTTACTCTATTTAGTGATATTACACATCTTAAAAGCGTTTAAGTGGCCAAAATATTCTATGTATTATAGATTTTTTCATGGGTATGTTTACAAACATTTGTTAGACTACGTTATTTTAATATTTTTAATTTAAATAGAGTTTCAGTTAGAATCTAACAATATATAATCATTCTCTTTAAATTATTCCAAATATCATTCATCCACAACTATATAGAATCACAGCCTCCTGGTTTACGCTGGTTTGCTTTTACCACAAAAGTCCCCAGGCGACCAATATTCAGTACATTTTCCGTGAGCCTGTGTATTGCACGTGTATTTGATACTCAATTGTCACCACCCTGTCACAGTTTTGGAATGTCAATTACGTCGGAAATATGTTGAGTTCATATGAGCTCCGGATGAAAACTAGGAAACCCGAATTCATTAGAAAGTCCGGGGGACGATGTTATGAACAATGTGAATTATTTCATAATTATATATTGCAGTATGAATCTGAAGTGTCTTTAATGAATAAATGTAACATATCCTCACAAATATTCGACAAAACGTTCGTTACAGAATCGTAAAAATAGAAAATGTTGACACCTTGATCACTCTGAAAATAATTTTTGAACAAAGAAAAACGATTCTTATTGGGCGTGGCTTATGCTGTGGATTATTTGAAATATCGACCTACGGCTGTATAATCAGCTGTAAGATCACGTCATGGATAAAGACTTTATGAATGAAGAGTATCAAGATAAAAGTATCATAGACATTACTGTCAACAAAAAAAAATTTCGACAACAAGAAATATTTGCGACGAAGAAGTGTATTATTTTTTAGACTATTCATTCACAACAATCTTATAAAAATTATAATTCAAATGTAAACACACGAGAGAAACCGACTTCGTTAGCTCAGAAGTACGAGCATTGTCCCTGCAGCAAAGTTTACAGTGAAGTTCTAGGATTCCCGTCCCGACAGAGTAGCAGAGTTCCCACACTAGCTAAATACCTGAGACTAAATCAATCATTGAAAGCGAATTCTAGGAGTGAGATGCTCTGATTGGTAGTTTTCTGTGATTTCTCCAATCAATACCAGGTGAATGCCGGTGATGCACCTTAACAAAATGACCACGGAATTGCTTAATCACACTGATCTTCCCTCAACTCTTGTATACACACATTTTAATGCACGACACAACCATCAGGTGTGTCGTGTCCACAGCCTAAGAGCTTGCCCCAGCTTGAGCGGTGCCGCGCAAGGGTACGTCTCTATGGGAGGGAGTGGAACCTAAACGCTGACGTGTAGGTCGGCGACGGATCTCACGTACTAGCGAAGTCGGATTACTGTTATGTTCCGTACTATCGCATGCAGTACACGTACAGGAGGAATGACCTAAGTAGCTGAGGCGCTCGAATCAACACTACTCCCTGACTCAAAAGATAGATGCGACGGGCGCCAACAATGTGGATGAAAGTTTGGGCTGTGAGCAAGGAATCCGCGCGCAGCCTCTTTAAAGGCCATTAAAGCACTTTTGTGCGGGCGCCGCGCCGCGCTGCGCCGCCTCCATCGTAGGGGATCGAAGGCTCCAGCCGCCGCCGCCGCCGCCGCCGCCGCCGCCGCCGCCGCCGCCGCCGCCGCCGCCGCCGCCGCCGCCGCCGCCGCCGCCGCCGCCGCCGCCGCCGCCGCCGCCGCCGCCGCCGCCGCCGCCGCCGCCGCCACCGCCGTCGCCACCACCGTCGTCGCCGCCGCCACCACCCATCGCCGCGTCGTCCCTCGCTGCGCTGCGCTGCCTCGTTCCGCTTTGTGCTCTCGTGGAGGACGCGGAGCAGGACGGTGCGGGGCATGGTGTGGAGGCGCGCGGCTGCGCGGGGTGTGTTGGCGCCGGCGTCGCGGGCGGTATGGGGTGGCGCAGGGCGGGGCAGCTCGGTACATGGCGGGGCGGGGCGGGACGGGGCGGGGCGGGGCGGGACGGGACGGGACGGGACGGGACGGGACGGGACGGGACGGGACGGGACGGGACGGAACGGGACGGGGCGGGGCGGGGCGGGGCGGGGCGGGACGGAGAGGGACGGGGCGGGGCGAGGGGGTGTGGGGTGGAGAAGAGGGCGCAGCTCGGCGGGACGCAGTTGGGTGGGGTGAGGCGAGGCACCGGGCTCTTCATCAGAGGCCGACGAGAGTGGCAGCGATGCGTTGTCGGTGGCGAAAGCGGTAGTGGTTATGGCGGGTAGCAATGGCGATGGAGTCAGGTATTTATTGATTGATTTATTCATTGGAGTTTGGGGGCTCTTCGATCATTGATTTTTAATGATCTCCTGAGTTACAACGATAATGATGATGTGAATGGAGCAACAATGAAATAAGACAAAGGAGACAAGAGACCCCGAGAAAATCGGCCGTGATCTCACTTTCTTCAATCACTTCTCCGGACGGGTCCGGACCCAAGTGATTGAAGAGACTGATTCAGCTATCACGCCACGAGCCCCTCATGGGGTCCCTGGGAGGCACTCATGATGGTAATTGGGGATGAATGTGACGAAGATGATGGGGCCTTGAATGTAGAGGTGAATGGATTTCACGGTCGCAGGGTCCTACTGAGGAAGCTCAAGGGGAGAGTGTGTTTGCAGTAACGTGAAGTAATTTTATTTATAATTGGACCCTTGTCAACTTCCCTTGGATTCTCCCAATTCACATACATATTTCTATCACTAACTCATAAGGATCTAGTACAATTATATCAACTTGTCTTAAATTGCAGCGTTTAACTATACAAGAGACCTTCCACTTATTTCTAAGCTTTATCCAATTTTGTACGTTTTTTTTCTAAAAAAATCTTTCCCATTTGACTTTACAGCCTTCAAAAACAGATTCTAGTGTTCAATCAGCATACAATTAAATATCGTTATAGTCCAATTATACTTTACAATGCAATATTTCCTGTCCTACAACTCATTCCAACTAAATTATTTTGTATTCAAATTCCTTAAGACTCGGCATTCAATAAGTGGCAAGCGACCTCTCTCGGAACCCCGAGTAGCAAGGGTGAATTGCAGGTGGTTTGCCGAGCGCCAAACACTCGGTTTTTGCCATACTCGCAACGTGTATGGCAACGTGATTTAGACATATCAAAGGTGAACAGTCGCTGATTACCTCAGTTTCTCGATGTTCAATGATCAGTCCTCTCGCGACTTAATGTCAAAAATGTGTCGCCTTTTGTTAACACTAAATTATTACCGCTACATTATTAACACTGCATATTTATCCATTCAAACTAACTTATTACTTACCATTTTGGTAGAATGATGGGGTGGCCGATCGACCTTCTGGCTGCAGTGGTGATGGTGGAGAGGTCATGTGATAAGGGTTACTTCGGTGGGCGACCTTTTTGTCGGGATATGTGTGTGTGTGTGTGGCATGACTCCACTGCCGGCAACAGTGATGAAGCTTTTGTTGTGGTAGCAAAATGTGTCAGTGTTGATGGCTATGAAGAGAAGAATGACAGGACATCAGTAATGACGGCGAAGTTGAGATGTCGGCGCAACGTAAAGTAAAAGAGAAGAGTTGTAATTCAAGAAAACGTTTCTAGCAGTATATAAAAAGTGAATATTATATGAAATACATCTACTATAATGACAATAATTTAAGTAGCCCATTATCGATAAGTGAAAAAATGTTTACATTTACCATGCTGGCAATGTACTGATCTTTCAGCAGACTGTCATTTTTTCTTGCAATTTTACGTGACAGAGACGGCTGTAGATGTGCTAGCAGAATCTTGGAACAGAAGTTGCAGTGGCATTGTGATTAACGGTAGCAATGATGGTGGCGTTTGCTGAAGTTGAGGTAAGGTGATAGATCACGATAGTGCTATATGACGCTGAGAGGTTGGTGACGAGGTGAGGCAGGTGAGGCGGAAGGCGGTCAAGGCGGACTCGTCAAAGGTGGGGCGTAAAGGCGGAGCATCAAGGCGTAGCGTCAAGACGGAGCAGGTGAGGAGAGGCGAAGCAGGCCAAATAGGGCAAGTGAGTCAGGGCAGGTGAGACAAGACTTGTAAGATGTGGGAATTATTACAGATCAGACCAGTCTGGAAGAATGTGGAGAAAGCGACGAGGAGAGAAAAATGTGTGGCAGAACCGATGGGGAGGGCAGTTTCAGGAAGATGAAGCACAGCTGGTAAAGTGGGAAGGCTACAGGGAGAGGGGCGGGATAGAACGGTCGATTAAGGGCAGAGCAGTGGCCAGTGGAAATCGCGACCGGGCGTATCTAAAGGAATAAATCGAGAGTGAATAGTTGCAGGGTGTGGAGCGTAGTGAGTGATGGAATGTGCGAGTGAATATCGATTAGATTAAATACTTAGAACGTTAGTCCTGTTGTGTATTTCGGGCTGGTACTTGTGTTCAGCGTCCACTGAAGCGTGCCATTCGACGCTGATCTGCACGACATCTTGCGGGATTTTCCCTCTCCTGGTATATTCCCCAATGGGAACCCGCCTCAGTCGCGAGGTTTACGTACCCCATTGGACTCGTGAGGTGTTTGTAGGTGTGTGTGTGTGTGTGTGTGTGTGTGTTTGGGAAGAAATGGAAATAAGGATGAGAAAACAAAAATCGCACGCAGACCTTAACCACATTATCAGACTGTATGTGGTCTTTTGTTTTAAGTCAGAAAATTGTTTCAGGAACGATTCAGAAGGCTTAAATGTCAAAAAGGTTGACTATAAGTTGAGAATTTCAAATAAATTAGTATAATATTAATCCACTCGTTTCCAATTGTGGAGCGGGGAAAGCGGAGCGGGGAGAGCAGAGCGGGGAGAGCGGAACGCGGAGAGCGGAACGGGGAGAGACGAGCGGGGAGAAAAGAGTGGGGAGAAAAGAGCGGAGGGAGAGGATGCGAGGAGAGCGAAGCGGGAAGGAAGCGGGAGGCGGGGGGGGAGCGGAGCGGGGGGAGCGGAACGGGGAGAGCGGAACGGGAGAGACGAAGGGGGGAGAGAAAGAGTGGGGAGAAAAAAGATCGGGGGAGAAGGAGCGGGGGAGAGCGAGCGGGGAAGAGCGAAGCGGGGAGAGCGGAGCGGGGAGAGCGGAGCGGGGAGAGCGGAACGGGGAGAGACGAGCGGGGAGAAAAGAGCGGGGGGAGAGGAGCGGGGAGAGCGAAGTGGGAAGAGCGAAGCGGGAAGAGCGGGAGAATGGGGAGAGACGAGCGGGGAGAAAAGAGCGGAGGGAGAGGAGCGCGGAGAGCGAAGCGGGAAAGAGCGAAGCGGGGAGAGCGGAGCGGGGGGAGCGGAGCGGGGAGAGCGGAACGGGGAGAGCGGAACGCGGAGAGCGGAACGGGGAGAGACGAGGGGGGAGAAAAAAGTGGGAGAAAAGACGCGGGGGGAGAGGAGCGGGGGGAGCGAAGCGGGAAGAGCGAAGCGGGGAGAGCGGGGGAACGGGGGTGAGACGAGCGGGGAGAAAAGAGCGGGGAGAGAGGAGCGGGAGAGCGGAGCGGGGAGAGCGGAGCGGGGAGAGCGGAGCGGGGAAAGCGGAGCGGGGAGGGGCTGGCGTGTATCGATCGCGCCCTGCAGAGGGCGCACCTCCGCCAGCGGGAGGGCGTGTGGGTGGCGCGCGTGCACGCGGCGGCGCCGTCTCATTACCAGCGGCCGCCCGGCCTCCGCCCACGCGCCAATTAAAGGCCCTTCCGGCGGCGGCCCTCAGGGCTTACGAGTCGAGAGGCGCCCGCCCGCCCACACATAGGGCCCCACTGAAAGAGGCGGCGAAGACGCGGGCGGCGCCGCACACAGGGAGCGGTGGAGAAGAGATCAGGCTGAGGGAGGAGCTTAAGAGAAGACGAAGCACGGAGCACTGGCAATTAAGGACTTAAATGGAAAAATCTAGTGCATGTGTGAAGAGAGAAGAGATCCATGGCAACTACTGTATCCATTTACACTTTTTATATTTTCATATTGCGTTGAATTATTTTTCATGTAGAAAATTTTGTGGTATACCTTACGTAAATTTGTCGGCTAGGGTGGTCGAGATCCATAAAGCATAGTCGCTGTGGCGGATTTTGCAACAAGAACCATGTATTTGAATCCCGCGTTGATTGTATTGTTGAAACGTATATACATGTTTTGTTGCATGGTGGGTTTTCCCACCCCCAAATATTAACTAACCAATAATATCCCCTTTCATGACCTACCAATGTATGTAGTGATGGTCAAAGTTACACTTGGGTAGATCCCTCCCCAATCTCTGTCTCCCCGCCGGAAATTGTATGAGACTAGCGACATCAGGTTGGGATTCATACTATCCTACGGAACGCGAACCGGGCCATGGTCCCTCCACCAGATAGTTATAGCATGCCATTTTCAAACCTGGGATTAATAAATACTATTTATCGATAATGTGGGCCCTACAAGAAGTTAGTAATACGGAAAAAAAAGGGCCGAGGAGAGAGGAGGGTTAGATTAGAAGAAGCAACTTCCTAAGCAGTGGTTCTTCTTAGCTTTGAAAGAGATAAGATGGTAACAGCAACTTACACAACAACGTTATTTACAGTTGCAGTAGGAAAAGATACCTTGAAAAGGAGCACCAAAAGGATAGTACGATTTTAAACGTAAACTATAAAACTGGAGAAATCTCTTAACTTTTCAAACTTCTGTTTATAAATTAAAAACTCCCAGGTATTTCCAATGATGACCGACATCTACTGAGAAAGAAATAATTCATCGTTTTTAGCTGTACTCGATATTCTACTGTGCTGTTTTATTACTTGATTGTCGTAGAAACTTACCAAAAATATGAGTTAAACTAAACGTAAACTTAACGTAACGTTAAACTAAAGAACACGAGTTAATCATCTAAGGAGAACGATTCTACATTTGTGTACCATACATTACAACCAAACATTAGATTTTACCAAAACTCAATTTTGGCAATGTTAAATCAATGTTAATATCAGTAAAAGTAGTCGACCTAATTTGCGTCATTAGGTAAAAACATAAGTTTAAATAAAATGATATTTGAAGAACGTAAAACATTTAATTCGAATATTTTTTACGAACATCAAATGTGTTCGTAAATCATAATAATTTTCATCATTGTGTACGTAAAAAAAATATACTGGATGGATTATATTAATTTATATTGCTAATATGAATATAATACATGTAATTTTCTTTTCAATGTAAGAATTATCTGAATAAAATTGCCTTCTTAAATCCCTTTCTGACAGAGGCAATGCAGAAATGTAAGCGTTATTAATAGGAATGTCTTCAATAGTTATTTTGAAAGATTTACGATTATAATGTAATCAAATTCTGGGGACTAGTTTTTCTACATTTATGAGGGTATTCCATCGCTATCCATGCCGCCTCTGTTCCATTATTATAATCCGTTGGAGGTTAAAATATCCTAGGTTAAAATATAAAACTCGAAAAGTAAGAAATTTAGAGTACATGCTTTGTAACAGCTGACAGAACTTCGCTCCTGCTACGTAGAATCATATACGAGAAATGTGTTGAGCTGTTCTGAATTCATGTTTTTTAATAAAAATTAAAATAAATGTAACATAAATTCATACGAATTAAATGATAGTTTTAGAGTCAAAACTTCTCTGAAAACCTTAAAATATTCCCAAATGATTTTATCTTATCAATATAAAAAGATTAATCATTTGTTGTCTGCATTTATTTTACAATCGATTAGTACATAACATTATATTGACAATAACTTCACAATTAAATGTAAATATCAGCGGCGAAATCAACTTTATAGGTTTACTAATCACAAAAGGAAAATAAACACTACCATTGCAGAAAAATGGAGGTTGTAAAGTAAATGAGAGTGTTGGCTAACTGTACGCTGCTGAAAAAAACGCACTGGACAAATAACTGTTGCACGAGTCATTAAATTGCGCGCTGTGGTTCTCGTTTCCCGTGTTGATCTCGAAACTGCAAACTGCAGTTAGCTCTTTCAGGTGTAATCGTCACAATTTTTGCAGGCACTGCTGCTCATCATTCTAAAACACCCAATTGAACATTCAGAAAATACTCCAGTGTTTTATATACATTTGTCCCATTAACCTACACAACAAATTATTACGAGATTTTGATGCTAATTGTGTAATAGTAATATGAATATTTTCATTGCTTTTGTTTTGACACTTTTTCAGTTTCCACAAATTAATCTATGCATGAATGAACCAATGAACCAATGAATCAATGAATACGCATGTTCTCATTCCACTAAGATTTTGAACATTTTCTGATTCGTAGCAAGTCAAGTATGAATTATACTATGGTCGGTAAAACGTTTAAGTAGAATATACTAAATGTCAGCAAAGAAATATATTTCAAATATTTTTGAGTAAAAATTTAGTTTAAGAAAATCCGGGCGTATCTCTTAGTTAAGATTTGCAACTATTCCTGTTTGTGAAACATTTCTTTACATGTACTCAAATCAAAGTCTGTTTCACTGAGAGATTTAGAGCAACCTCTATTTCAAAGTAAACATTGTGGAACTCTGTTTAATAACTTAGTCATAATCGTAATACATTTTCTTGTTCCGAAACGGGGCAGACTATTCATTTTTAGAGCAAAGATGTGCAATGCGTCAGAACTGCATTTTATTTCAAAGACGCGTACAAAGTGTGCTTCATAGAATAGCTATTTTGTTAGCGAAATTTTAGTCCCTTGTATGATTTTAAGTGATTGTCTTTCCACTTCTATGATTCTGAATAACATGTACTTCAGTCTTACTTTTTACTGTGCCTTGTGTTCTCTTCATTATCTCTTTTTCTCTTATTCCATATTCTTAGAGACGTTTCCCATTTATATTTTACCCTTCCCCGTTACACAATACTTTCTTCTGTATTGTCCCGCTGCACTTTGAGTTCATTCCCTTGTTCCCTTTGACAGCGCAACACACGCTTTAGATCACAGAGCGACATATGCAGGAGAAGCAGTTGCGGATGAAAAGCAGCCGCACGCACTTTGCCAGGAGCGTTCCCCTTGAGCGGGCGCGGGGTTTCCGATGAGTTCCCCGCAGTCTTCCCTCTGCTCTGCTCAGCGCAAGAGGCCCCGATCGCGATAAATCTAGGGGAGGGGGAGGGACGGTGGACGGACAGGGCGCCCTGACCCTGGGACCCCCGCGGGCCCTTCGCATTACGGCGGTCAATCCACCGGCTAAGCTGCGCCTATCTAGATCAATAGACTGGAGGTTCATTAATGTTTGCAGCGTTCCGGTTAGGGCCGTAAAAAGGATGAAGTAGATTGGAATCGTGAAATATTTCCCTTTTCCCGGTCTCTGCGGTTGCGCCGCCCTGCTCTGCCCGCCCACTAATCCGCTCGCACCGCTCCTCCCTGCCCCGCCGCGCCCCGCCGCGCCCCGCCACGCCCCGCACCGCTCTCTTTCACGGTCGCCGTCAGCGGCGCGCGCGCCCGGCCGCTACACGCGCGCACCCACGCGGCACGCGGCGGAAATATCATCTCCAACGTCCGACCACCGCGCCCTCGCTCGCCGCGGGAGGAACGAATAAACTCTTGACGGATCTTGCGGTGGAGGGCAGACGAGTTGCGGGCGCTGGGAACTACAGAAAGCGCTAGTGTTCCCGGGATGGGAGTCGATGCTCGCAAACAGCGCTGGTTGATCGGTTTTATGTGTGGGAAGAATGCGCAACCGCCATATCTTGATACGTGTTTTTCTCAGTTTGACCAGGCGAAGCCTCTGAGGAAAACAGGCAGTGTTCCTCGGGTAATTCCTTTTCTCAATTTCTTTCTTTAGATTGGAGACAGCGTTCTTTTCGTCTTATGACGTAGTCACATAAATAGCCTAAGACCAACCCGCGCGATGTAGAGAAAATAGTCTCCAAACCAAACGGAAGCAAATGTCCTGGAAAATTTATTTGTAAAAGGAGTTTAAACAAATCCACAATGTTAGAAATGAATTATCTCGTGGTTTCTACTCGAGACCGGAAAAAGAATTGAACACATTCACGACTCTATGTATAGGTTCGAAAGTAAATATAGAAAAAAATAAATTAAACCACGTAAAATGAGAGCTGGGTGCATATTTTAATAAAAATATCGTGATTTTAGAAAACTGTTGTGCACGAAGAAATCATGATCTGTAAAAATTGCAAAGAATAGAACATTAGCAATATGGTGAAGAAACAATTGAGGGGCTGGAAAGAAGAAGGGTGTAATTCAGAAAACACAGTTTTGAGATAATCAAGATAAACTACGTACCAGCTGTATTTCACACAAAAAATAAAAAATTCTTACACATCATATGAAAAATCATACTAGTAACTGATTCAGCTCACAAAATGAACTAAAATGCTCAAGCATGTGTATTTACATTAATTTGAAAATGTTGAATCGTGACCTTATTTATAGAAAAAGCTTATTTTGAAAGAAAGAAATGTTTCCTTGTATGAAAATCTGCACGTGTTTATTAATTTCAGAAATACAGCTCGTAGAGGTTATTTTGGGTAGATTGCACATTAAAGTTCATTGTCATAATCTCAACCTTCAACAATCGTCATTAATGCGCTGTTAAATATATCTTGAAATAAACATTCGTCTCTTATCTTAGAGTGACAAATCTTTCTAATTTTGTTATTACAATTTTACGGAACTGGTGGTGTAGTTTTGACCGGTATTTTTGGCGTCTGATCTTCATTCCTTGTTTTCTAACTTTCAGATAAGTTTTCCTCTTTCGTCCTTTGCTTTTATCTTAAACACTATGTAAATATGCATCTAAAGATGTATCACTATCATCTCAATGCTTAAAATCATTATCATTCGATAAAAAACCAGATATATCGGACAAATTCAGATCTTCTGTACCCACAGCCATTCTGTTCTGAACACCATGTTCTAAACGCCGGTAAACGAATTGATGCAAGCTCATAGAGGAAACGATGTTACGAAAAAAGGGAGCAATTCAGTACTTCGAAAGCTTTTCTAACGCTAGTTATTGGGGTTAGCGCAATTCTATTTTCAGGGGTGGGGAAAGACACCTAAAGTATGTTTTGAAACGCCAAAATTCTATTTACGCTCTTCTTCTAGACAATCCCTGAATTATATGTTAGTTTTTAATGCATTTGAAATAATATACTAGATCTACTAATAATGATAAAATTAACAACAACAACAACAACAACAACAACAATAATAATAATAATAATAATAATAATAATAATAATAATAATAATAATAATAATAATTACTACTATAATTTAAACACAAAGAATAGATCAGTCAGTAATTAACCAATCAGTTCATCACGAATCCAATCAAAACAAATAAAAATCTGGCAAAGCCGATGGGACGTAGAGAACAAAGGAAGATGGACACACACTCTTGTCCCCAACATCAAGAACTGGATCAGCAGAAGCCATGGCACAATGGACTTCTATTTGACGCAAGCCTTCTCAGGGCATGGGAGCTTCCAAGCATATCTATACAGATTTAAAATCGCTGACAACCGGATATGCGCACTATGCCATGAAGAAGACGACGACGCCAAGCATACCATATATAGTTGCAAAGCCTGGGAGGAAGAAAGAAGAAAATGCTTCAGCAAACTGCAACGGGATCTAACGCCTGCTAACACAGTCCAGACTATGCTGCAATCCAGTGACAACTGGAAGGTAGTACGAGACTTTGTGGCTGATGTGCTAAAACGAAAATCTAGCACAATAAGCAGAGAGAGCTAAAACTAAAACAATAGCGACCGCCTGAAGAGGAAAGCTCATGCTCCCAGCCAATCTCCTGCGTGAAGTAATGTCTCAACGACGGTTCCGCGCAGTTGATACCACGGCTCACGAGAAACGAGGAGGTTAGGTTTTAGTCGGTATGCCATACTGGAGAGTCCGACATACCCGGCCTCACCGGCATGCGTAACGCATTTCCCCCTCCTCGGCAAAAAAAATAATAATAATAATAATAATAATAATAATAATAATAATAATAATAATAATTACTACTGTAATTTAAACACAAAGAATAGATCAGTCAGTAATAAACCAATCAGTTCATCACGAATCCAATCAAAACAAATAAAAATCTGAATAATAACAATAAAAAAGAATTGAATTGCAGGAAGGAAGTGTTCTTTTCCTTCTCTGCGAGCTTATATCACCGAAGGCGATCATCGAGTGCGTTCCCGCGCCGAGGCGTGGGTGCTTGGGCGGCGGAGGTAGGGGAGGGGCTGAGGCGCTTTGCGGCGGGAGGCTCAAGGGCGCCTCTCGGGAGGGGCTGAGCGGCTCGCGGCCTCACGTCGCTCCCTCCGCGCGGCTCAGGCGCTCCCTCGCCCGAGGACGCGCCGCCCGCCCGCGCCGCCTCAGCGCCGCGCCGCCGACCAGGGCGCTGCTCGCCAGCCGGCCTACGGAAACTTTCTTCAGAGCAGCACACGTGGACAAGTGCGCACAGCGAAAAATATCATCATCTCTTCAGGGATTAAGAAAGTCGCCTGTTCCGTCTTCAGCATGCCATCTTAATCTTGGGTGGCTGACATTCCTTGACAAAATACATATTTAATCTGTTTAGGAGGTAAATTAATGTTTCTGCGGATCGCATGCCTCCACTCTTTCAGTATTATATTTAGCCAACAAAGAATATTTCTCAACAAAATGTAAACTACTTTTGAGAACATTTTTTTCTCAAAAATACATATTTCTGCGAGGGTTTGATTAGTTTTCTGTAAAGAGCACGCCCCACTTATTCAGTAGCATTAAATGTTAGCCATTTATGTATCTTCCTGAAGAAAACTGTAACTATTTAAAGTGAAAAATGTTACCCTAAAATACATATCTAGTCTATTTTTGAAGTAAAGTGAATAATTCTTTGCGTAAATGCAACACATTTTTACTTTGTTATTAGCATCGTATGCCATTTGCTCGTTGCATCACTTATGAAAACGTAATATCAGAGTATGAAAATGCCAACTCTTGACATTGAAAAGTCATCCCTCCAATCGTTGTAGATATTCAACATAACCAATTTTCTTATAAACACAATTTGTGAACATTTCTTTACGAAGGAGATGCAAAACTAAATGAAGAACGGCTCCAATGGCCCCTCATACAAAGAAAGTAAGCACTGCGCCGGCTGGTGACATATCGTTCATGTCGGGTATTGAACTTCCACGAAACGCGCACCCGACGCGTGGCGGACCATCAGAGACATCTAGGCATCATTCTGGGTATTATTAGAATGCTCCAATAAACTATATCGCAGAGTGAAGAACACGCAGGGCAAAGAATTCGCGCGAAACACGAGATATGTCGCGATAATACTTTATGACACTACAAGCATTATGAGAGTTTATTCTGGACAATCAAGAGCACAGGTCAAGAAAAGACATTGGGATTTTGTTAAGAACTTTTCAAAATTCTTTGTAAATAAATTTGATGCAATGTTTGTTTCATTTAAAATACGTACTCAAAACTATTACCTTTCTTATGCAAAAACCTTCTACCAGAGAGCCCCAGCAATAGCGCTGCAGTTACGGACGCGAAGAAAATGGGCGAGTGCAATAAGCACAAAACTAATTTGGGCGTTAATGGGCGAAAAGGCATTGGGAAGTTGTTTTAAAAATTTTAAAAATCTCTTTTAGCAAATTTAACGCAATGTTTCTGTTTCAAATCAAAGATTCAAAACCATTAGCGTTCAGATGTATTAATTTTGAATTGGGTTGAACCGCTGTCTAACATAAATAAAAAACGTACTGTTTTTATTGTTATCATTTTCTTATCCCTTCTTCATACAAAGAGGAAGTATTGTAATCGTCTATCGTACAACGGCGAATTTTCGAAAAAAATTAGTAACGAAAATTTGTTTAAATTTTAAACCTATATATACTGAATTACTTCCTCTAACGAAGGGGGTTTCAAACTGTGCGTCCCGGCTCTCGGAAGCCGCGGTCTTTTGATAGGGGCGTCGCGGTGATTTATTAAAAATGTTATTAAGATTTAATTCACTTTAATCCTTGTGTCTACAAAATATTTTTTTATTTAATATAGTTTTTACTATCATAATATACGTTATTTGTAACCTATCATTTATTCATTTTTGTTCAATCTTTAGCAGTCCTATATTAACCCCTGTATTTGAAACTGTTACTATGGGAGCCGCCGGAAGTTTCCTTTAGGTCCAGGGCGCCGTGGACGAAAAAAGTTTGAAAACTCCTGCTCTAACACGTTGCGTAGTCAGAATCCATGTTTTGTGGGTCCTTGATACCGAAAAATCGATTGACAGCAAAACGTCTGTCCCTCGGTCTTTGGTCAAGGTTATCATGTAAACCGTTCAGTCGATGTTTTCCAAATTTTATCTTCCTCGAACAATTTAAATAGACTCTCCGAGTTTCAAATGGATATTTTGATTTTCGAGGGTACTTTACATAATGCCTCAAGAACATTTTCAAAATTTTCTCAAAAATAGATCCAATTTTTTAAAGCTTATTGTTAGATAGCATGAAGAACGTTTAAGAAAACGGTGATGGTCTCATTTTTTTTGAACAAAGAAGTTTCGTCTGGAAATGCAACGTCATAAATTATATGTAATAAACTTACGGAATAGTATGTAATAATTTCGTATAATTATTACTTCAGGGTTTAGAGTTAATAAAATTCTTTTTGGATTTTTCAGACAATAAATTAAAGTTACCAATGAGACGTGAGGCCTTGCGAAGGTCCCATTTGCCCAAATTTTCAAATGTAAGGTTTTGATGTATAAATGTTTATAAATCGGTGCCAATACATAGTTAAAAGAGTGATGTTCCAATCAACTTCCAAGTAGATGTAACACCTACCTATGAGATGAATATAGTTGTTTGTTAACCCTAGAGAGGTGGCGGTTGTCGGAGTTACGTTAGAGGTGGCGGTTGTCGGAGTTACGTTAGAGGTGGCGCGGGGTCCTTTCTGACCCCTTTAAGTTATTTCTTTATAATATTATATTTAGCAAGAAATAAGTGTGAAATTAGTTATTTTAATAACGATCAATCATTTATAAGGTGGTATTAACATAATGCAATATTATAAACAAACATGCAAATGAGGAATTGAAAAAATAAAAGGACAAAAGTATCATTTATCTTTAATGTTGTAGACGGTGTGAGGTAATGGTGGCTCGTCACAGTGATTCCATTTACATTTTCCTGAATATTTCAATGACAAAGGTATCTGAAAATTCAATAAGTTTCATTTTATAAAATTCTCACACAAAAATAAGTCAACAATGAATTGAAAATGGTTGTAAGTCAAACAACACAACTTGGAAAATGTTTGAAATTTATGATGTTTGTATTGGTGTCACAAATATTTATAAATGAATTATTGCATCTAAAATTTGGAAAAGAACATGTTGCATGTCAACAATTTATTACTCTTCTCACTGAACTACATTGTTTACACAAAACATCACGATGATCTTTACAAACGTGTTTTCTGCATTTAGCACAAAAAGTTTAGTTTTCCTCAAATTATTCATAATGTCAAATAAATAAACAATACACTTCACGCTGACACATTCTATCAATGTTCCGGCACGACTGAAGCACTGCTAGAAGCTCTTTACACTGCCGACGGAAGTGGTGGCGCAGGGTCAGACAGATCATTTTGCAGGATGCACGGCTCGACTGTTATCGCTCTTCCAGGAACACCTCGCACTGTCGCGAAGTGCTTATATCTTTCAAACAAAAGCTAAAGAATATGGTGAAAGGTATGTGAAATGTAAAGCTTCTGTCTCACAAATTTGGGCAACTACAGCTAAGCAAAGATGCGTGGAGTCACAGGGACCCCCGCGCCACCTCTCTCGGGTTAAGAATACTAATTCACACCGTTTTAATGACTTTCCGAAATAAATATTATTGACATGTAGCTCCCATAGCGATGAAAGGCCTCATTTAATATCGTGTTTTTGACTATGTTAATTTCTTGTCAGATTCAGTATCTTTTAACACTTTAGCCCATTACTTTGCATTTGCTTGTTTTTTCCGTAAGAATAAATAAAAACTGTACCAAAATGAACCCATACATAATGTATTTTGTATGGAATCCATCGTGAATCCTTGAAATCCGTCATATCTGTTCTCCAAAAACGTTTCCTGTGCGAGTCAAGAAGTATCAACATTAGACAAATTACGATCCAATTCAGTAAACAAATATATAACTAAAACGAATTCTACACGAAATAAAATTAAGTGGACACAAAAATATTGTAATATATTAACTGAATTACAATATACACAATCGAAAGAAACATTTGCTTGACTATAACATCTTAATTATGTTGCAATATTTGGTTTACAATGTTGCCGTCAATGGTCGAGAAACCTGTATTACGCGTACAATAAAGATTTATTACAATGATCATCATAATAATAGAGCCCTCTTAACTATTTATTAAGATATTTCTAAAACATAAATAGAAAACGTAGAAGTTATTAAGTTATATTAAATTTAGTGTTCCATTTACAGATTCAAAATAAGTTTACCTACTTACGGAAATAAAATTGTATGAATAGCAAATTACGTGCCCCACAATACCCTACAAAGAGGGAAAATACAAATTTCGAAATAAAAAGCTTTTTCAAGTTACTGTGCCTACTAATTTGGAAAATTCAATTTTTCGATATCATTTCCCGAAACTAACTAAAAAAAACTAGTGGTCCACAGAATGGCAGAGACTTTGTCACATTACTTTTCTACTTGCTTTGGTCTCGGCTAACTATTCGGACTTTTCACATACTCTTGCAAGCTGCCATCTATCACCGCCCAAACTACATGTTTTGACCTCATTAACGTTTCTTTTTCCTAATAGTAGAACGGAAATGTTATTTTAAAATATTAAAGAACGGTAAAACTTTGTCCTAAATGGCAATTTTCTTGGACAAATTTGGAGCCTTTTTAGAAAAATGGCGTCTAAGCGTTAAGCGCTACTGTAAATTCGAAATTTGAAACTCTTTCACAAAAAAGTTTTGAGTTTTCAATAAAATACTTTTCAAGTTATTTGAAGCACTGTAACTCACAAATACAATAATGTTTACAAATGGCTGGAAATATACATCTTAACAGTGTGACAGATTATTCAAAACATTACAATTGTGTAATTTTTGAAAAAAACAAAAGAACACAGCAAACTAAATTTTAAGTCATCTTAAACAGTGTAATTAGCACTATCATTTCGAAAAGCTTGAAGAAAAAATTGGAGCCATTTATGAGAAAATGGCGTTTGAGCATTTCTGATAATGCGACATTTTGAGTTAGTTTTCACAGTAAAAGGTTGAGTTTTCGAGAAACTATATATGACAATATTTAAAGCAACAGTACTTATAAATATAATATGTTATCAAATCGTCGCTGAAATAAATATTTACTACATTTAAGACAAGTGAAAAAATTATATTTTTATAATTTTTGCAAATACAAAATGACGCAGACGCAGGCAGTTGGCAACAGTCGGGGAACATCTACCAGGGAAGTGACCAACTTATTAAAATAAAATTTTATGACAAGGACAAGAATTAATTTTAATTGTGAGGATAAATTACAATGGCCATCATTGGAGAAATTAAATGATAACAAAGTGCACTCATATGAATGAGATGTAAAGAAATAAGGTGAATGATTTTTAATTTTGTAATGATAAATTGTGAGTCGAAAGGGTAGATATTTATGTGTATTTATTGTTATGTAAATGTTTTCGATTAGAAAGTGGTTCGCCGTATGTCATTTCGGCTGAAAGAGAAATCTGAAAATAAATAAATAATTGCTAATATTATGTTCGGCAGCCATTTTTGAAATTTTGTGTTTCGTGTAGTAGGTAGCCAACACCATGTGATAGGGGAGAATATGAGAATCAGGCTCCCAATTAGACTATAATATTAATCGCTTCCCAGCATAGAGGCAACTTCGCGAAGCCACATATAAAATAAAATTTTGCACTGAGAATAATGTAAACCGAATCCATACTGGAGTCATTTCGAATCTGTGGCTGGATATTATAATTCAATCACAGGCCTGTTTCAACGAAGTGTGGGATGGAAATAAATTAAAAGTTGTCGTAATTGCCGATATTGATTCGTGAAGGTTTATGATTAACCACAGTCAATAATATGGAATTTTTGCATATTTGGTATGAAAGAGAAGTAGCACTTGATTGAATTGTTTCTCATTTGCAAGCCTATTTTGAGTTGAGGCGAAAATCCTCCCTCTCTCTCTCTCTCTCTCTCTCTCTCTCTCTCTCTCTCTCTCTCTCTCTCTCTCACACACACACACACACACACACACTATATATATATATATATATATATATATATATATATATAGTGACATACACAACATTGCAGGTTGAATAATTGACGGCGAACGTCAAGAAGTGGACGTGGAGCTGGAACATGCGTTGTTGGGGCGTTGTTATGGTGCGCGCTCGGCTTGTTTATAACAATTGAGCAGACACTGGGGTAACGAAAATGCTGGATCATGTGGCGATTATTGAGTTGTGGTACATTGAATAGTCATTATGCGAGAAATTGTAATTAATTCATTCTTGTAGAAGTATTAATTGGAAAGACTTGAAACTGTTGAAGAAGAGCGAAGCAGATGGCCCCAGAAGACGTCGTGGAAGCCTGGGTTTGGTTCTAAGAAGTGCCATTCCACTACAACAAAGAGAGCTCTGGTATAGTAGTTTTGAACTGAGTAATAGGTCATTATCAAATATTACGTTTTGAATAGAAAGTTATAAAAAATATAGTTCTTCGGAAGTAACGAGGAAAGCACTCGATCTCGAGTAAATATGTTATCTGTTTACATGAAATCCAATGGATTATTATTGTGGAATTTAGCACGATAGTTGTGCAGATAGGTATAAAATTACTTTCAGATTTCGAGATATCATTTAAGCAATATCGGGTGTTAAAATTGCGGCCGATATTTGACAATCGCAGGGGCATATTGCAGAATACCATTTATGCAGCACTTAATACTTAACGGTGCGGCGGGTTGTATAGCTATTCTATTCAGGGGCGATTGAATAGAGTATGCGAGTGATAAACTTGAGTCTTCATCAACCACATGTCCGATTTCATTCAGTCCACTCTTTAAATACTCCCAATACTAATAAGAACAAAGTGTGAGAATTTCAACGAACTCAGTAGGGTAGTTTTTGTGTCTACCCTTTTATTTAAGCGATCATATCAAGCGAATCCCTTTTATTTATCTATAGATTTGTTGAAAAGTAAAATAATAGAATCTTACTTGTTCTCTTTACAGATTCCTATCATGTCACCTCACACACAAGAGATGGAGGAAAATGTGAGACATAGGGTCCTGTTACGATGGCATATGTTATTGCGAAGGTGCACGACAAAGAAATGAGTTTACCAGAAGTGACGAAGCGATTTGATGTTTCCAGGACATCATTCCGTCTGAAACGCAGAATAAATCCCGACGCACATGTTGCAGCTACAACACAGACACAAAACTGTTCTAACTGCTGACAAAGAAAAAGAGTTACTAAATAGAGTCATGATTTTATTATTTTACAAGAAGAAATCTTCGTCAAAAGGCATAACGACTTGCGGTTAGAAATAATATTCCTAATCTATTGGCAAAGCAGAAATTGGAGTTAAAGATTAATCACACAGATTTATTGTTCACTGATACATACTGTCTCTTTGTAAAGCCGCTCGTAGTTTTCCGCCGGAGTTGACAGAGTCAATAAAATGAAAGTGTATTCTTTTTTTGATATTATTCAAGATGCGTTTGAGAAACACCACTTTCCCGCAGATCTAGGCGCCACAGGAATAACTGTCATCCACAGCAAAATTCCTGAAGTTACAGTCCGTTGAGGTAAAGGGAAAATTGAAGACGTGACAGCAGCAGAGAGGGACTCACTGCTAACAGTGATACAATGTTTGAGTGCAGAAAGGACCTTTGTTCCTACAATGATAATTTTCCCGAGGAAGAAACTCACGAAAGGCGCACAATCTGGATCAATTGTAACCTATCTGGATGGATCCAGATTAATCTGTCGAACAGTGGATGAATCACTTCACTTCTAAAACACATCGAGGCAAATATTTTCCAATCGTTTTAATTTCAGATGGTCATCATATCCATACATGGAAAATTATTGCAGAGACGATACAGGTGCAGCTTAAGAACATGGAGTGTTTATGGTCAGCCTACATCCACTTTCTATAGTGCAGCCTCTAGATAAGACTTTCATGAGCCCCCTGAAAGCTCATTATTATGGAGAGCATTTTTATGCCCTACAAATTTTGAAATATGCTTTTGAAAATTTACACTTGTAACTTTAAAATTTTAAAATATGCACTTAGTATGCATTTAAAATTCAAAACACATTATTTTATGTATAAAACTTTCTTGACTATTTACTCATGTCTGTCCATGTCGTAGTTAACCAATGCTAAAGAAGGATGTAATCAAATTAAACCAATCCCAGATGTCTATCGCCATTGATGATAATCACCTTGTTAACTTTTGCACTCCGCTATAATTACATTGTTTACCTTTTTGAGACAACGATATCAATTGTTTTAGGTCCATAACAGCTTATGCGATTTAATATATTATTAAAATGTGTCGTTTTAGCAATGTTTAAAACTTTGAAATATAATCTATTATTAAAATTAATTGCTGAAAAACAGCGAAAGGAACAGAGAAAGTATAAGGAAGCAATTTCAATAATTTTGTGAAGAAAGAAAATACAAACGGAGAGCACAAACTACGAATGAAGATATTACCTTCATTTTAAGCAATTAATATGCAAAGATTAGATGGCGAAGAGTACAGAGAATATTCTATTAGAACTATATAGTGAAATGTACCAACAATGTCTCGTCATGAACTATTACAAGATCGTGACATCATTCACCTTAGGACGGTTATAATCGTGACCCTTTCCGAATTTATAGTAAAATTTTGGGCGCCAGGAACAGATTACGTTAATTAAAACCAATGCTTCCACAGCTAATTTAAACAATGTATAAATGTACGGCTAGCTGGGTCAATGGGTCCCGTTACGTATAATCGCTATCGCCTAGATAGCCGATTACTTGATCTGCCAACTATACAGTATGGCGAGGAATCTGAAAGGGAATAATTATATATTTCTAACTACTTAACAATTGTGATTGACCACATGAAAATCTTTTCATTTCTAAAAGAAAAATTCAACAATTTATTTAACACTTTCGACAATTGTTCTAGGTCATCACCTGTTTAAATAAAACTTTGTACTGCAGTACTTATCTAACGTCTTGGTCGACGACGGTCCGTAGTATCTTCCCACTTGAATGGAGATGATCACAAGTCCTGCTTCTTTCTTCCAATCTTGCGACGCTGCCGACGCATCCAGCCTCTCACTGCCTAGAATATCTACCAGTTCTTACGTGATATTTAGAGTTCCTAGTCTTCCCCAACTAGTGGTAAAATGTTAAAGTCCAATACCGCAATATAAAAGAAACTTTCCAATTCCTACGCGAATTCACTTCTGCACATTAAGTTTCAGAGTCCGAAAAAACTATTAAGTCTCACTCAAAACTTACAAGTCCCGCTTCACTAATATTATACTCGCGAGCGATCTGTACTACTCGACGACCTCTATCAGAATGTCCAGTTCTGCACCGTTCTTCCGCCCTCAACGCTTCGGCATCCGTCCTTCGTTCCTCTTTTTTAAAACAAAACCCACAAAATTTGACAGTCTATTCTCCCTTAGCCAATCCATCCATCTCTTATCAAACCAAGTAGCCACGCCCTCGACAGTAATTCCTTTTCAGACCAATTCCACATGATTTTATGGTCTATCTAGCTAGCACCCCCACCTATTCAACGCCTGAGTGCAGTTTATTTACCTTGCCAACCACTATGCCGGCGTTGCTAAGGCTGTATATCGCCATTTGCAGATCCTTTTATCCAACCCATTACAGCAAATGTTATTAAAAAATATATAATATTTTGTTTTATCACAATAGAAAGTTACAACCAAAATTATTGAGAAAAATTCTTTGATGAGTACACACGTGTATTCAATCCATTCGAAATCGACGAATTCCGCTGTTAATTCAGCTTGTACATCTTCTACTTCAAATACTTACATGGAAGACCACGACTTGAAAAACTCATCTTCCTACAACTTCAATAATTGTTTTTAATAAATATTGTCGTAAGTAGCTTTGTTATAATGCTTTTTGCAAATTTTATTACCAAAAAATCGAAACATATTTGAAATCATTGTCTGCATTTCACTGTTATTCAAATGTTACTTGATTATAAGTTATTCCAGGAGGCAGTGAAAACTCGGAGCTGAATGAAAGTTTCACAAATTTAGGTAGCAATTTTGAGTAATATTTCCATTTTTCGTAATTCCTGTGATTTTAATTCTGAATTCGTTTCATATAATATCTTTTCGTGAAATAGTCACATTTAATATCACTGGAAGTGTTGTGATATTACTTATGATAAAATTTGAGGTGCAGAATGCCTGAAAAAAAATTTTGTGCTAGCACAATATCATCTACTTTTCAGAAGAAGCAATTGATGTAAATATTCATCGTAGTGAAATACATTGTATATCTTGTTGCATTTCTTCTATCAGGTTTAAAAAATATGTGGTCAAGAAATGTCCTACATTTGCACAAAAATTTGATCGTCTACCGAAAAGAGAAAAATGGAATAGTACAAACGTCAATGTATTTTCGTATATAACAATTTTACTTTAAACTTACAATTTTAGTACTCCATTGCAGTATGTTACAAATACCAGATTTTGCCTAAAGTAAAAGCACAGCGATTTTTTGGCAACAGTCTCTTGAACATCGAAACACATCTTTCCACATTCTTGGAAGTTAGAGACCCATACTTGAAATTGTTCAGTTCATTTGGCAGTAAATGTTCTTCAATATTCTCATAAGTAATATCACGAGAAGTGCTGTGCTAGCCGGTAAATTCACGACTCGCCCAGCGAGGATTTGAAAGGATAATTTAAATCACAGGAATTACGAAAAAGGGAAATATTACTCAAAATTACAACCGAAAAATGAAAACCTTTCATTCAGTTCCGACTTATCACTGCCTCCTGGAATAACTTATAATCAAGTAACATTTGAATAACAGTTTAATGCAGAAAAAGATTTCAAATATGTTTCAATTTTATGGTAATCAAACTTTCGGAAAACAATTCTAACAAGGCTACTGACAAGAACATTTATTAAAAGCACAATCATTAAGTTGTAGGAAGTTGGTTTCCAAGTTTTGGTCTTCCATAGAATTATTTGAAATGGAAGATGTACAAGATGGAATTAGCAGCGGAATTCGTCAATTTTGAATGGATTGAACACACGTGTGTACTCATTAAAGTATTTTCCTGAATAATTTGGTTGTAACGTTCCACATAGTTTTGATGGCATATTCTTTGTACTCTTCACAATCTAATCTTCGTATATTAATAGCCTAAAACATGTGTAATTTCTTCATTTGTAGTTTGCGCTGTCCATTTGTATTTTCTTGTCTTGACAAACTTCTTGAAATTTCTTTTACACACTTTTGCTGTTCCTTTTGCTGTTTTTCGGCACTGAATCCTTAATAATAGAGTCTATTTCAGAGTTTAAGACATTACCAAACCACACATTTTAATATTATATTGATGCACAAGAGCTATTTTGGAGGTGAAACAATTGCTATCGTTATCTTGAAAAGGTAAACAAAAGGTTTTACAGCGATAAAAAAAGGTGAACAAGCTGATGGCGATAAACATCTGGGATTGGTTTAATTTGAATATATCCAGGCTTACCATTGGCTACTTACGACGCGGATAGACATGAGTGAAATAGTCATAAGTAATATCACGAGAAGTGCTGTGCTAGCCGTAAATTCACGACTCGCGTAGCGAGGACGCGGATAGACATGAGTGAAATAGTCAACATAAAGTTATTTCCGGACAGTACATCATTATGTTACTGAAGAACTGGATTGTTTTATTTTTAAAGCTCATTTTTTAACATTTTTTTTTGTGCTGCAGGTTTCGCTATATCACTAGTTGCTTTCTTCACTTCTCTTCTGCTTCTTCACCTTCACCTATGATATTAAAAAAATGCATCACAAACTGAACTGTTAAAAAATAACGTTATTTATAAACTCTTCTCTGTTGAATTTGCCTACTTTTGAAGCAATAATGATTGAATGTTCCTGATCGGCAAGAGATAAGCCACGCTCTTCCAAAGAAGCAATTGAAGAAGGAACGAAGTAATTTAAAGTTTGTGATGATATAAACCAACTCTACTTAATTTTTGGGGTTGTTGAAGAAATTTGCCTACATGTTAAATGAAGCTGAATTGTCTATATTTACAGGAGACGTGACTTTTTTTTATATATTTTAAGTGTTCACAGTGATGTTTACATGCATTTATCCCTGTTCCTCATTTAGATATCAGTGAAGCTGGAGGAAGAGTTTGAAAGTTTTGACATTTGATCCTGGCACAATTTAAACCCAAAAGAGGGACCTTTGCAAATGTTTTCTTGACACTCGCTATAAACTTGTACACATCCGGAAATCTAGCCTTCATTTTCAACAACACTGTGCAAACTATTAGGCAAGCAAGTCAGATGTACCATTTTTTAATATAATGTCTTGAGGTAGTTAGCTTCCTTAATCATATATGGTGTAGCGTCGGTGACAAAATGTAAAACTGAATCACGTTAAAATCGAGATGCCAGAAGATTTTCAAAGAGCTATCAAATAATTTGCTTTTGTAAATGGTTATGTTCAGCTACTTGGAGACCATCTACAGCCATTCATGGATTTCATGAACCAACAACAATTAATTTTTATGGATGACAATGCGCCATGTCACCAGGCCATAATTGGTTTAAGAACTTTTGGACAATTCGAGCAAATGATTCGGCCACCCAGAAGACTAGACATGGATTTAATCGAACATTTAAGGGACATAATCGAGAGGACAGTTTGCGCAGAAAATCCTGCACCAGCAACACATTCGCAATTATGCCATATCTCGTGGAGTTGCTGTATTACTCCGAGAAAAATGAGGTCCAACACGATATTAGGCGGTATTCAATGACTTTCGTTACCTCAGTATCAAATACTACTCTTACTAGAAAATACATCCTATCCGAATTCTTCTGTACAGTACCTGTCTTTAAACACTTCTCTTAACTTTCGGCATGACGTAACGCTCTCATTTCAGGCACGTCTTGTTCGCACTGAGTCACGGCTACAACTGGAGTGTGGAAACACGTGACATTCAAAGCACGAACGCTCACGGCCGCGCTGGTGCCGCAAAGCGACCTCGACTGATAGTCTTACCTTGCTTTTACTGTCTATTTTATTGACCTGATTCGGGGTAAGGCGATTGGTGCGTTTTCTTTGCTATTTTCTGCACTATTACTGCGTTGTGACGAGCTCTTTCTAATCAACGAATGTTAACAAATAGATTCCATAAAAATGAAACGTTTTAGAAATAAATATATTTTTTAACAAAATATACAAAGTATGCGCCTATAAAAACAAAAATACGAAACCACAGGAATAATCGGCGAAAAGTGTACTAAGAATATCAAAATACATATTATCTACTTCCAAGCAAAGTCAAGAAATTTTATTGGTTTAGTGGTGAAATGTCGTTGGCATTTAAAATTGAATGATCACTGGTGTTGTCATTGCCAACAATGTTGTTTATTACGTCGTAGTCGTAGTCGTAGTCGTTTCGTGGCTTCCAGACAGCAGACAACTGAGGATGATGGCTAAGCCATCGAAAGCTGCTTTTGTAATAAACAACATTGTTGGCAATGACAACACCAGTGATCATTCAAGAAATTTTGCTGAGCTATGCCGTCAAGCAGCACACAAAACCATGGAAAATTATGTACATCTTCTCTACACATTATAGTGAGAACCGTCGGAGACTCTACACAAGAAATAAACTTGGCGCCATTTTGATGTTGTCGATCCAGCCTATCTCAAAAATACACACAAATACAATTGCAGTAAATGATTTTATTGTGACAGGTATTTATCCTTCTAATGGAAATGTTTTCATGAACTATGAATTTATTTCCGAAGAGAAAAGTTCAAATAGGTCCGCTCTTTCTCCAATAAAAAAAGAATCAGAACCACGGTAGTGCATGTATACTAGAGTGAGCATCTTCAACGGACGAAAGATCAGTGACTCCTTTGACATTTCTTACCACCCCTGAAAATACGAAAGTCCTCTCGTAGTGGTCGTTTCGTGACAGAAAAGACCCACACAGAGTGTGTCCCCTGATACCTCTGGCGAAAATTCTGAAGAAGGGAAACAATTAGAAGTTATAACACTGCATAATTTATGAGAACTTTTTGAATGATCACAGAGGAGAAAAGTGGATTAGTCTGTGAAAAATGTGAAGTCATTAAGATTGTGCTGACAACGAGAAGGGAGAATAATTGCGATTTTTGTTAGAAATGTTCTTAAAATAAACCATACTAGAGTATTCTATAATCACCGTCTCCTTCCGTATGGCCTATATTTTATCTCCTGACGCATTGATAAAATTATGTTCATAATGGGAAAATAACAAATTCAGGTAATATAATGTTAGAAAGAAAAGTGAACCGTCAAATTGTTTAACACGCACAAAAAATGTAAAGCTGTTCATTATTCCAAAGAACATCATAAAAAAAGATGTTCCTCTCTCATCGGAGATTCAGACTGCGGGTTTTAGGGAAAAATATCCTTTCTTGAGGCGCCACGTTTGAAATGTTTGGCGCGACCTGAAACGCTGGTGCTTAGAGAATACAGCTTTGAATGCTACCAAACGTGCGTTATAATACAACCTTCACGGCACTCGATACAAACGTATTTACTAGCTCATATACTGACGAGTCTACCCGTTGTGAAACTGCTACTGCTGCGCTGGTTGATTTTTCAAACATGATTCTGCCTCGTCTTATTTTGTCCAGGAAAGGAAAACCTTCTAACAATCTTACAATGAAAACTCTTACGATGAAGAGGGAAAAACGTTTAGTGACAAGCACATTACTTTGAAAAGCAACATGATTAGCAAATTTCACAAAACGAAGCTGAACTCTTTTAAGACACTGCGAAGTATTCTTGAGCTTCAAAAAAATTAAAGAGCAAATTACACTTCTGAATTTTCACATCAATTTACACTCCTGATAATACTCTCATCTCCAACCGTAGGTGTAGAAGAGGACTGAAATATATGAAATCATACTACCGAAATAAATTCTCGCGCGTCAACTTGTCACGCCGTGCGCTGATCTGTTGCAGCGAGTGACAACTCAGTGACAACAGTCCCACAACTTCAGCTCTTCTTCACCAAACACGCCATGCCACTCCACTCCAGACCACGCCATCATAGTGCCACAGCACGCTCGCTCTAGCGCCTCACCCCCGCAGCCCCGTATTGAGTCCCGGGCTGGGCAGCTCTTGGCTAGCGGTGGTGGTGGCGGCAGCGACGGCGGCTGCTGCTGTTCCAACAGAGGAGCGACAGAGCGCGGCACCGTTCAGTCACACACAGTCTATATGGCCAAAATTAGGCATGAGGCGGGGCCCGCGGAAAAATCAATTTTTGGGACAAGTGGGACGCGTGAAATCATATTTGCGCCCCAAAATTCACGGCGTCACCATGGAACTCCCATAACAGGCGGAAAGCTTGCTCAAAGAGCGCTCAGCTGGGCGAAAATTTTTATGTTTATAGGCAGCGCCAGGAAAAATGTGCTAACAATGAAGAAAACGCTCATTTCTGTTAATCTAGTGACAATGCCTGCTAAGCGTCTGAGAGATGGCGCAATCTATCGGACATCTTTGCAATCAGTTTGAAAAATTCGAAGCAATTCAGTATTCCAAAGAACAACATAGGATACACGAATTCCCTCCCTCGCTAGAGATTCAGCCTGCGGTTTCTTTTGGGAAAAATACCCTATCTTCGAGGCACCGCGCTTGAAATGTATGTTCGCCGCTGTTAATTAGCGCCAAAATATATTATAAATGATTGAATTCTAAGGACGGGGCCGAATTTGATTAATTTGGGCGCATATATACATTGGTAAATTCGGCTACCATGAAAAGATTGGCACTGAGATATCACTTGATTTTCTTTCGAAAACTCATCGTCGCTCGAAGATCATCAGCGGTCGTTTTGTGCTTGCCTGCTGGCCCTGTCGCAACACTTCTATTGATCCGAATTGACATTTATTCGAAAACATGTAAAGGTAATTTCGCCTCCTCAAAAAAAACATAAAAATAGAACGGATAGGCAAGGAAAGCGCCTTTTGTACGGGAAGGAGGGAATTAGTGCATTTAGTCTTGAGATCTTAAGCATTATACCAAAACTTGCTAGGAAACTAACCCAAACTGGCAAAGGAAAATTTTCACCATGAGTATTCGGTGGAGGAATATCTTGATATTTATTGCTCCTGTTTGGTTCTGCTCCATGTGAAGTAATACGTCCTGTCAAGACGCAGTAGTAGAATTTTCCTACTGCCCATTCTTTCACATGTCAACAAACAAAAGCTCTGTGACTAAGCAAAATATTTCGTCTTCCTTCCAAAGAAACTGTTCGTTTTTCTTTTACGTACGGCCGATGCAACTCAAAATGGACCTTTCAGAACACCAGATGAAAAATTAATTCAGGTAATGTGATATTACTTATAACTACTCCAGAGACATTTAAGTTAAGAAGTTTTTTTCCAATGTTTCTAATCAAAAATTCCTAATTGTGTTTTCATTATCAGCCGCGAAATTCTAAAAACTGAACGAAATTTCTAGGGTCATATACATCTTCAGATGTCTTCAGAATAAATGCTACAAATTTCTAAAGAATGTTAGAGATGTAAAAAACCAAACACTTTTTTACCCATTAGCGTGTATGACGGGGTTACACCTGGCACAGTGGCCCCTTATTGCAGGCAAATCTTACTTTAATACGACACATGCTGGAGCGATAAAGAAGATTTTATGTACCTGCCGAACACCTGTGCGTATGGATTGCCAAAAAATAGAAAAAAATGTCACATTATAACTCCATATATGAAATTTCCCACTATAAATTTAACGCAAAAAGTTATAATTTTTTATCCGCCTTCTTGCCCTAGAGGTTTAAAAGCTTTATTCTGTGACATCACGTACACTGACTGATAAAACAAAGAAGTTATTTTACACTCACGACACATGAAATAGATTATAGGAATAAAAGTAAAGAAAGTATGAATTATTAGTGCAATTTGAAACGAGATAAAGCAATTGACAATCATTAGTTTCAAATCCAAATAAATACTCCAATAGCCCAACATGTAAAAATGCTTCAATAAATAATTAAAAGTAAAATACTTTTTTAAAAGGAACTAGTGGAGCTACAACAGTAAGTATTTTTCTTTTTGTGTAAATGTTTCGTGATATTTTTCTAGCTAAATATTTGTAAACATTTTGCATATTTGTTCTCAATATATTTTCGCGGCTTACGTGAATTACTTCAGTTGGTGATCAAAAACCTCACGGATTCTAAACAAAGATCTGTGTTTGGTCCCAACGCAGACAATTTCCTGAGCTGAAATTTAAATCTGAGGTTAAAGAATTCCGGTGAAAGTTGCTATTCCGTGGTTCGATGGTTCAACATCTACTTCCGAAAACAATAATCTGAAATAATCCGTATGACTATTAATATTAATTACTATTTTAATCACTATTCTCACTTGGGCACGCCATTGAAACTCATTTTATAACTATCTATAAATATTTACACAACCTGACTTATTTCTATCAGTACTAGAGAAGTTGTTCCATTTTGAAGATATCGTGATTTACATAGTTAAGACAATGGGCCCAGATTGACATATAAACACAAATAATTTGAAAAACTTGTTTCTAAAATACCATTAGTATATAATAGTAAAGTACTGATTTCATTGAAAAAGAAATATCTTCCTTCAATAAACAAAGATGAATGAGACGTTAACGTTTGCAATTTTAAAAGGTTAAATATTTTAATGAAACCCAACTTACGCTAAAAAAGTAGTCTCCAATAGACTTTGGACTATTGGAGTCAATAATTTAAAAGACAAATTCGTCCTTTTTTAATCCAATTTAGATCGTTTTTAAGAAAATAGAAATTGTACTTTAGGATTCATATGGAATTGAGTTTTTGGATTTAATTGGTCTTTTCTTTAGTCTTCTAGGAATTTTCTCCCGAGCCGACCACACTTATCTCGGGCCTCACGCCCTCTATTACATTGTTCCTCTTGCTATTTGTCAGGACGGGACGATCTCTCTTATCACCTGTCGGAGATAGCCGGTAGGCGCATCTCAGAGAAAGTCATTTTTACTACCGATGTTCTGTGTAGACCCGTTTCGGCTGTAAAATGCTTTTTTGTGAGAGAATCAATTGATCAATGATGGCCTTAGTTTTCGGAGCGAAGCTCAGGTTATCAGTCTGCTCTTCTGTCTCACCGCGCAAATTTTGCCATGCTCCTTAAGCCATCTAACCGAGAAAAAACTGTCACTCAGGCGAAGAAGTAGGTGATTTGAATTTAATACAGATGTTTTTTCTAAGTTAAGAATCCTTTTAGATTCAATGAATCTACATGAGACACCTAGCGTTTACTTCCCATCCAAAGTAAGCCATATTCGTATAAATATTGTTTCACCCTTAAAAAGCACAGCTTCCTTCGGGTTTGGACCGACGAACGTGTTTATAACATTCGGATACGCTAAATCTTATATTATGAAAGCCTTTTGCAAGTCCTTTCACGTAATGTGCACGACCTTTTCTTCTCTTCCTTGTCCAATCGTCTCCCTTTATTCACACATGCCCTTACACTTACTTGCTCTACACTACCAAAACGCGGGGATAAAACATTTACTGCATTAATATTACAAATGACCATAGCAGTTGATGTGCTCAAAAACATCAAACAATTAATTAATGAATCAATCGAGGAATGTCGAGGAATACACAAACCCCCTTTCACTTACTTGCTCTACACTACCATTCACGTGGAGCTAAAACATTTACTGCAGTAATAGGACCATAGAAGTTGATGTTCTCGGAAACATCAAACAATCGATTAACGAATCGATCGAAGAACCGCGAAATCCAGAGAATGCCCTGCTGTGTGCGAGCGCAGGTGCTGACGAGTCGCTTCAAGCGGCGCGTCTGCGTGCAAGTGCCGCCCGCGCAGGTGGCGGGCAGCCTGTGGAACGCGTCCGTCGACGTGAGCTCGGCGCCCGTGTGGCTGGCCACGTACAGCGGCCGGCTGGGCTACCTGTACCCGCACCACCGCACGGACATGTGCGTCGTGGTGAAGAGGCAGCGGCGGGTGCAGCAGAGCATTTTGCAGTCCTTCTCCGCCGACACCTGGACGGCGACTGGGGTCAGCCTCGCCGCGTTCGCGGGGGCCGTTCGGCTCATCGGCCGCAGGTACGCGGCATTGCAATCCTTAGACAGTGCCATTCAGATCTCAAAGTATCCTGTACAAGCCATTATGTACATTCTCTTTGATACAGGATAAATTTTACTACTTTCCTTTCAGGATCGAGGCATTCGAATCCCTGAATCATAACAATCTGAACAATCCGTTTCTGATCGACAATAGTCCCCCTGTTTGTAAATTGTAAATTTCACATTTAGCAACACTATAATTCAATAATTTTTAACGCTAAGGAATTATGTTTAATATATTTCATAAACAGATTGGATACTGATTTTGAATTATATCTAAATAAATTTGTTTGTCAATTCTCTACCATACATTTTATCCCCAACCTAATTAGCACACCCATTTTTTTATTAATTCCTTTTTATGTGACTTTCCGTCTTGGTGGACATCTCTCGGAACGTGCGTTCTTCTCTATGTTGACCAACACCGGAATCTTCATTAAACACAAATACTAGAATCATTAAAACCGTAATGGTCGTTAACTGATAACAAATATTTTTACAGAACACTAATTTTTATGAGAATTGTGACACCTGAATTGTATTGAATCCTAAATTGTCACATTTTCTTCATTGTCTCATCTCTGTTACACTAACGATAGTGCACGGCTACCCCTGACTTCAGAACCGTCTCATCCCCAACGTCCCTTGAGATCTTCAACACATGCAGAAAGGTAGACTTGGTGGTTTGTTGACTTGTTCCTCAATTGGAAACTCCCACACTGAAGCTTGAACCATTCTTTCTGCGGTTTATAATAAAAAATAAATTATTCACTGTGATTCCAGGAACATTTCACATATTTCTACATATTCCCTCTCTAACAGACGGGCATCTGCTTCCAGGAACGTGTTGCTTCAGATCGTCGATGCGTTCATCAACGGGGGTTTCCTGGTTCGCGAGAGGGACCGCCGCGGCAATTTCCTGTTCCTGCTGCTGAGCGCCTTTGGCCTTGTGATGGTGAACGCTTTCACCGGCCGCTTCATGGGATTCTTAGCTGTCCTCGGAGAAGCTCCGCAGCTGCAGACACTCGAGGAGGTTGCCAGTCAGGTCACCAGTGTGTACGGAGTTGATAATCTCCCGCTCATCTTCGAGGACGTCGAGAAAACTGATGTGATTTGGAAACTGTTGGATAAGTAAGTATGACTTTGTTACCTATGTGTACAAATGTCACGAAATTTATTAGTCGTGGTAAGGATAATAAAGGTGACTATCACATCATTCGTTACTGATATAATGTTTTCATTTCAAAACGCATTATATTTCAAGTGAATTGAGGGGTTACCGAGATGCACATAATGCACAAAAAATATATATTGTAATCATATTTATGTTATACACAGAAGTTTCAAATGATAATTTGATTCGTATGAAATATTATACAGCGCGCCAGGAAGTCTCTCCGCAGTAGCACCTTGCTGGTGAGAGTGCGAGCAATAGAAATGATGTTGCTAACATGAGCTGCATTTTGTAAAATATAAATTGCGCACTCACCACAATCATAACAAACGCTGAAAGTGTTTTTCCATTTTCTTGTTTCCCAGTGATCCGGTTGCCATCAACGTAAATCCAATTTGTAATACGAGGCCCTGACTCTGTTCAGTGCAAAAAGGCGCACCTATATATTCAATACCTTAACTAGGAATTCCATACTTTTGTATGAAAATTAGTCAATAGTTTAAAAAATGTTTTAACGTAATCCCTAATGCATTTATGTATTCTGACCTGCGGTGTGGGGCTTGAGGCGGTCGGGGCATGGACGAGGCAGGGCGAAGCCGGGCGGGAGTGGTCGGGACGGAGAGAAGCAGGGCGGAGGCGGACTGCGAGAGCAGGTAGAGCGGAGTGGGCAGGGGGCGGCCAATGAGCGAGGTGGAGCGGAGAGAAACACTTAGAAACAAATTTGAAAAGTTGGATGATATCTTGTTATCTAACACTTGTTCTAAGATACGTGAAACATGCTGATTCAAAATATATAAACCATTTTTCTCTATCACCCACTGTTTTTAGATATATTCCTTCAACCATTGATTTCACTAGAACATTGTTTGTTAAATGGAGTACTAATGAACATAGAATTATGTTAGAACATAGTGAGATAAAGCCACATGCGACGCGTACCATACAGTAATGTATATTTCAAGGTACACTACACACATAAAATCCATACACACTGAAAATATTTAATTTAAGATGTTTTTGGTTTGAATTTCTTGGCTGTAGAATCACGTTATGTTCAGCATTTGGTATATCACGCTGAAGTGTCCAGCATAAGTCAACAAATGGCGTTTTCCATTCGTTGCTCTGAAACCCACCCTAGAGCAGGGCAAATACGTCATCGCTCCGCAACAGAGCTGCCCCACACGCGTGAAGGGCAGCCACCAATGAAACGGATTTCGGAACGCAGTCAGTGCGTGTGCGCTACGCAATGAGATTAAAGACAGCCGTTCTTGGTCTGCCACACTGGCAGAACTCGAAAAATAAGAATTTTGGAATTGTTATCGTTGTTGTAATTTTTATAATAAAAATTATTTTAACATATCTTGTACGAAGTATTTTGGTAATTCTTTACTCCTTAATTCATAAAGTATTAAAACTATGAACGTGTGATTCTTTATTTAAAAATTACAGAAAACTTCAAAAGCGAATCTGTCGAAATTTAATTTCTCCAGATTTGCCAGTAATTGATACAATACACTAGATTTCGAACCGAAAGGCTTCTGCAAAATTATTTGGTTATTGAAAACTATAAAAATATTAATGTGAGAATTTCCGCTTGGTCATGCGAGACACATTTCTTCAGATTGTATAATAGAATGATTTTGTAAGGGCATAGGTTTGATTACTAAATAACAATGGATTTGTTAACATGCCGTTATTCGCGGTTGAATTTTACGAAAACAAACTAATTTTCCCAACTTCGAGTAATCACAAAGTATTTTAAGGCATTTCTTGTAAAACGTGGTGTACTCCATCATTCGAAGTGTCACTGTGTGACAGGAGATCCTCAATTGCCTTTACAATTTCACCACGAATGCAAATCAACATTCATAACTTCCGTACCTAACCTCAAAATGTCCCGGTGCAATGGACTGCACCGTCGAGCTCGTCAGTGCAGGTCAGGGCGCCCCGAGTGCACCCTGGTTCCGTGTCATTGTGCGATTGGAACAAGGGCTTCTCCGCACGCTCTAGCGGCCGAATGGAACACGAAAGCTGCCCTGAGTGCGCACCAGTGCGGCGAATGGAAAATGCTATAACATTGCTGTACTCCATTGACCCTGATACGTTACTTCATCACCGAGATTTCTTGCACAAACCGTGTTTGTCACTAACTAAACCTAGGTTTTCGGGGAAGAAGTCAAGAGCTGATTCAAGGAGATGAACTTTGAGGGACATATTGACACCCAGCTTGTTGTGAGCACTGATTTACTTCTTCACAATATTTACATAGAAGATTTGTAATTTCAGAGAAAGTTTGCTACAAGTGATTTGAATGCCCTCCATGCAATTTTTTCAGAATAATTTAATAAGTCATGGAAGTGGCTGTCAGTAATTATTTTCCTTCTTTGTGGACCTTTGATCACACCTTTTGTTTTCACATAACTCTCACATAACTCTGGAAACTTGTTGCGTAGGTACCGAAAAGCATTCTACTCGTGGTGTAGTGCCTTTAGGAAACTTGTCATGATTCCCAACTTGATCTGAAGCGGTGGCATGAGTACGTTGTCAGGGTCAATCAACGGCACACAAAGGATATTTTTATTTCCTGGCTGCATTCTAGTTTCATAAGCCAATTTTTCCATATGTAGTGATATTTTCTATCTCTACTGTCCTACTTTTAAATAAAACCTGTTGTACCCTGACAGGCGTTCCCATGAGAATGGTGATTATTCTTAAATCATCACAGATACACTGTTTATAGTTGTGATGTGTAATATTTCAAATATTTTGTTAACAAGTATTTATGCGTTTTTCGTCGTTATTGTGCAAAAACGTGAATAATATAAGGCAAAGGAAATTAAATAATGAATGTATTGTATGTAGTCCATCACGCGAGTACTCGTGCTACGAGTGGACGCGCAAGTGATAGAATATTGAAATTAAAATATAAACAAATGAAAGATTTGTAATACGATATCGACATTTTTTAAAAGTATTATCTTAAGTATGAACATTTTTACGGATAACGAGAATATTGTGCGTTGCGTGAAAATAGTAAAAAAACATCGGAATAATAAATTGATGAACAGTGTTCCATTAAAATTAATACTTGTCGATATCTCAAAAACCTAACGTGACAGAGCAAACCGGTTTTCAGATTTGAAATCAACATAAAAAACTACATTGTAAAAAGTAAATACAACGCCAGATATCTACAGCTTGTTTTCAGTGAAATAGGACTTGAAGCAGCAAGGACGTAATTTAAATTACTTCTATTTACACGAGACAGAATTCTCTTCTTTTCGTGTGTAATAGATGATTGTGATAAATCCATATTGTGATAAGTTGAAATAACAAAAGGACACGTGAGCAAATTTTGTGGGGGTGAAAATAATTTTTTTTAATGATTATGACAAGAACCAGAGAATAAACAAAGTACGTACAGTAACCCATCTGAAAATAGAGTGTTCGAGTAATCGAATGACATGATCGGAAGCAAGAAGAAACGCGCTTGAGTACTAGTTCGTTCAGGACTTTGAGGCAAATGAAGGGCGCGAAAAATGAACAAAGGAGTGACAATACTTAGACCCGAAGGCGATCGGATGTGAGCATGAGAATTTCGATGTTGCTAAGTTAAAACTGAAATCGCAACTTGTAATTTTAACGCGATAGTTTTTAACGCGGGTGATAGCGTTATGAATTAATAATAAATTTAAGATGAGTAATTATTAGGGAAAGTTCGGAATTGCGCGTATACAAGAATTGATGTGAAATAAAACCAACAAAATGGAAGAGAATAGAACCTTGGACGACGGTCAAGAATGCAACCATTCTACCAAAGGAACAAACGGGGGACATTTATCAATTTCATCTGGTGTAGGAAGATTACGTTTTGTCTTAAAATTATAATTAAACTAATATTCGAAAGGGTAAATGGCCATGTGTGTATTTAGGAAGAGAAGTACAAAAGTATAATTTGCAAAGTAACAATAAGAAATTTCATAATAATGTCTTGTCCATATTAGTTTTGAAATTGAGATTTTATTATGAACTGGGATGTTTATCTTCATGTATGTTCTTGCAGAATATACATACCGTATGTTATTCTACAGAAGTAAGTATTATTATTTCTCTGTAATAGCGTGGTGAATTCCTGATCCCATGTAGAAAATGATTAATAATTACATACGTAAATATTGCACCGCCGTAAAGGCGGCCTATCGAACCCGCTAAATAAAATTTATCTTGACTGGACCACCTCGATACGACCTGTGGGATAGAATAAGTAATCAAAAGGGGTAAAAAGAGTGGTGGTCGTCAGATTGGTAGAATAAATAGCCCGTAGGTGTAAACATTATTAGTGTTTTGATATTTCGATATAATTAATGGTAGTGGAAGAGAAAGAAGAATTTAAGTGAGAATATTTAATCAATGTTAGGTTAGGCAAGCCAGTTGTAATATGCAGAGTGGTTCACAATCAGTGTTACACATTTCTTGGGCAATAAACGAGTGGAAAATGATCATTTCCTTTCAATAGATTCAAAGCGGGTAAGCGTATTAACCACAGTAACACTTGTGATTATTTTGACACGAGACCCATGTTTTGCTTATTACACTAGTGTTTGGCCCGTATATAAAGTTTTTATATTGCCTAAGGGTGGTGAAAAGTTTTAAAGTTTTGTCATTATTATTCAACTTTGACGACGTCAAGACATGCATCGCCGTTACCATACCCATGAATCTAACCTCATGACAAATCAAAACTGAAACAAAGACAAAAACCTCAGTATTGACATAGAGAGCAGATTAATCCCTGAATATTCACATGTCTCTCAATCACAAGTAATTGGAGCATAAGCATAATGGATTGCCTGCTGTTCAAGAGCATTTTGTCAAAAGTCATACATGTCATTTCATTACATGAGTTTTTCCACCGTAGGTTTAATGAAAAGTAATCGTTTTCTTTCCACTTACACGCCCCACGCCCTAAAAGTTTGTCATGTGTATATTCCGAATTTCAATTGCCCAACACTTTTGTTGACTTTGAACAACTTTTATATATATGTATATGATGAAACGAATTGTTATCATTACAATGATAACAATGCGTTCCTGAGAATGAAGAACGTTTGAACTGCGCGGTAGCGGCCGGCGCGCCGACGGAGTCGGGTGCCGGAGTCGATTCAGTGTTTAGAACTGAAGGCGACGGAATCACGGGACGGACCGGCAGTGGAGCGATGGCGGAGGAATGAAACGGACGGTCATGTGGTGTGTGGAAGAAAGAGCACGGACAGTAGTGAAATCTGAAACCATCGTGGAGAATAGGCATCGGGAAGGACAAGATGGTGGGAAAAGGCATGAAGTGAACTATAACGGTGGTAGTGCTGAAGTGAATAAAAGACAATATCGGCGCGCAAAGACATTCACGTGGGCAAGTGCGGAGAAGCGGCTGCATGTGGATTCCCGCGCGGTAGTTAACCCGTTAATGTTTGGTATATGTAGCTTCGAGAACAGGCGGGAACAACGACTTCATCGGAGTGAGCGAGATTAATTATAGGAATATGTTGAAAGTGGTGAAATCGGCATTGACAAAGTAACGCACGCGGGCGGACACCAGGATAGCATCGAGTGAATGTAGAGGATCAGCATTAAACAACCAGTTGTGAAACGGAGAAGAAAATACTTATTACGGACGGTAGAGGTGAGAAGCATTAGCGGGCGACGCACGGTAGGTCCGTTACAACGGCAGTGGACGACAAGATATCGGCAGTCAGTGTCGTGCAGAGAACGACGGAAGAGCATCGAAGGCGGGTGGCGGAACGGGCCCCCTCCTCACGTCGGCATCCTGCGACCCGAAGAGGCACGAGCACGGACGGCGCTGCGCGAAGCATCGCCCCGTCGGCGGAGGGGCGAACGCGAAGCGGCGCGGCCCGGGGACGGAAGTACTGTGAGTAAGAACGGCCGGAAGAATATTGGGAGGGAGGGTGACTAGACGGCAGGAGACAGTGATCTTTAGTCGAGGCCCCACAGATGTGGGAATTATAACAAATGAGTGAGATTTCAGGGTAATAAAGAGTTGACAAATGGGATGTGATTTAAAATAAGAAAATGACAAAGTAAATGTTTTTGTGAGCAACAAGAATCACCAATTTTGTATTGTAATTATTCGAGCAATAAAAATTCATGTTTACCTGTATGTTTCCATTGATGAACATGATTGAATCCAGAGCCCATTCCCGGGGAAGAGTCCCTGTCCCCTTTTTACTAATAAATATTGTGTAGAGTCAAATCCACGACTCGTTTCTCTCTCTCTCTCTCTCTCTCTCTCTCTCTATATATATATATATATATATATATATATATATATATATATATATGAAACATCTGTGTAAGAAACAAAAGAAAGAGCCTGGGGAAGAGAGAGGAAAACGATATATACAGAGGTGTGCAAATTATTAGACTAAAGACGTAGAGTTTGAATTTATGAATCTGTTTTCATACATAGGAATTATTTTTAAGATTTAGTGAACATTCCCTTTTATTTATGAGCATTCTGATCCTCCCTGGCACCTTTCTTATCAATGTCAAACATTGCATTTTGATGTCTGGATCGTTTTGAGATACTTCCTCAATTTCACCACCAGAACTTCAGGTGTCGTTATTTTACTTTTCTTAGCTTCTCTTTAACTTTTGCCCAAATATTTTTAATAGGGTTCGTATCTAGACTGTTAGCTGGCCAACGCAGCGAATATTGTTCAATTGTTCAATGGCGGTAACTGATACACATTGTAGAATAAACAAACTGTCCACACTGTGGAGTAAAAAAATTAAATAACAATTGCACCAACATCAGTTATACATGAACAAATACTATAGAGACAATACAGGACACTTCGCGATATATCGAGAAACACTGATGCACGCTACATCTAGTGGCAGAACCTGGTAAAAACGGATACACCCTAAGCTCACTGCTCTGTTGGTGTTTGTTTTCTGCTTGATTTCTTTTCATTTGATTTTCTTTCTAGTCAATTTCTGGAAAACGTATTTTACAATAGTATTCTTTACATCCTACGTATGGCAGGAAAAAATTCTGTAGTTTTGGCTGTTTTATTATAAAATACAGCAGAACTTGCGTTCGTTCTTCACGTTTCCTAGTGATAAAAACAGGTAAAAATTAAAAGAATTTGAACATGAATGAAGCTAGTTTATACAATTGACTTCTCTTGTAATAAAATGCATTAAAAACTATAACATAATTTAAATGGGAGACTACTTGCACATTACCATTCCCAATTGAATCATGTGTAACGAACATTGCAGAAATGCATAACACTGAAGATATTCCTACAAGTTTAGTACAGGTAAATGCTGCGTTTTATGTATGTGGCTGGTTGTGTAGTACCGTGCCATATGATGGTTGTAGAAATGCTTTATAGAATTTGGATGAAAAGCATAAATTAAGAAACTCGCATATTCTGACTAAACTGTTTGTGAATGTCACGCTTTTCAACCCAAATGAATTCGCTATTTGTTTGTTTTCTAAGACTGAATATGTTTTCAATAAACACTTTTTACATTATTTACGTCAAAGTAAACTTGACGTAAAAAACAATGAATGCAAATCATTAATATTCATTTGGAGAATATTTTATGTAAGGGGTTACTAATGTGTATGAAAGCAGAGGTATCAATGTATTGATACAGTGCTTTCTAAAGGAAGGAAATGGAAAAAAAGGCGGAATGTATCAGTGGAAGTGTTTAGGCAAGAAAACTCGTGCATTTGTAACAGCTTTATTCTTGGAAAAATGTTCATTATATGTTCATTAAATGTTCAATGTTCTCATGTCCATTATAACACGTTGTAAATTATACATTTTCTTAATTTGAGCTCTTCAATATAATTAAATCACAGAGAGAGTAGATAAAAATGTCTTATTTCGTTACGTAGATTTATAAATATTTGCTTCTTCCGTAAAAATCACATTGACGTTTCTATTTAGCGCTAAATTACCAGGTTCTGACACAAGGAGCGCTAGTGAGAACGTGTTTCCATCGGTTGCGTGGAAGTACGGGGAACTGTCCTGTATTATCTCTATTGTATTTGACATGAAACACAAACAAAAAAGTAGCAGACGTCACTATGTATAGTTTTAAAAACAATAGGATTGCTGACAGTTTTATTGATAACTTCTAAGATGAGTTTAACTTGAATATACCGGAAAAAAGTTGTCTAATAATTTGCACATTTCTGGAGACAGGGGAGAAAAAGAGGTAGTAGATAGAGAGAGACGAAATGAGGAGACGGAGAGAATGAATGCGTGCGTGCGCAGGCACGTGCCGTACTCCCGCGCGCCGCCGTCGCTGACTCGCGCGCGCCGGGAGATGTCTTCGGGCGGCGCGGGCCCGGCGTACGTGGGGGCGTCCATGGACCTGCAGGTGCTGCTGGAGGGGCCCAACATGACGGACGCGGCGACGGGCGCCCCGCTGGCCCATCTGGTGCCGCAGTGCGCGCTCGCGCCGGCCTTCATCTCCTTCCAGACTCGGCCGCGCTGGCCCCTGCAGCGCTGGTTCGATCAGCTCCTGCAGTACGCCTTGCAGGCGGGACTCGCACTCAAGATTCGCAGGTACGCCATGAACGCCCTACTATTTCGTTTTTTTGTGGGCGGGCGAACTTGTATGTCATTAGTCCTGGACCTGTGATACGAGTTATTGCCCGGGAGGTGGTGGGGTCCCTCCAACGCTGAAACCTGAGGTTTCGCGACAACCTACACGTCCACATGCGGGGGATTCCCCTTCTTGACAAGGGGCACTGTCGAAGCAGCACTCTACGCTCGTCTTCCGATTATATTGGTAGTGTAGTTTATGTACGTGTAAGACAGGGTGGAGGAGAAAAAAACGAAAAAACACTAGCACGTCTGCTGGGTTCAATTCAGTTGTTGTCTGGAGGGGAATTCTAGCGGCGAACTGTGTAGTTTTGTGTAGATTCTCTGAGTAGTAGCGATAGGTAGTTTTGTGTAGTTTCTCTGAGCATCACCAAGTGGTAATAGGAGCAGTACCCTAACAGACGGGCTACAGATCGCACGCAAAATTACCTTTCTCTTCCTTGTCCTGCCCTCACCCCTTACTTACACACACACTACACTACCAAATATGCCGGGAGACCGGTCGGGAGTTTAGTCCTTGTTCTGACTAAGGTGGTGCCCCTCTGATGAGACACACCTGTTAGGAAAACCTCCGCTAGTTGACAGCATGTCGGCGCCGGATCCTGCCGGGGGGAAAGATCACTGCTTCCTCCCGAGAGTAAACATGCACTACACTTACCGGACTAATAACTATAGCTGTTCACGCTATCGCAATCAATACCGATCAATCAATCGAAATATAAATGAATAAACATTTCTCATTTTCGCCTTCCCTTCCCATTCTTCCCCCACCTTCACCCAGAATAGCTGTATGTGAGAGGGCGTGACTTTGTTCGCTTCGCCCCCACAGCGACGGGCGGCGGGAGATGCGCGCGCGCGGCGCCCTGCGGCGAGGGCCCGCGGTAGACCGCCCCGCCCCCGGTGCGGCCGCCGCCGAGGAGCCACGCCCCCTTCGGCTCGCCGCGCTCTCGCAGCCGGCCGCCGTGCTCGCGCTGGGGGCGCTGGCGGCGGCCGTGGCCTTCCTCGGGGAGATGGCTCTGCGCGCGCGCGCACGCTCCACCCGCCTGGGCCCGGGACGGCTCTTTACGCGCCGCTAGAAGAAGCAGTTCTCTCCAAAATAGTTACTTGTGATTCGAGTGGAGTTTTATTTTGCAGTAGGAAAGGTTGCGATTAGCGGCGACCGATATCAGTTTTACCACGTGTGTCTTTTGCTATGTTTTTAAACAGCCTTACCGACTTTAATTCAAATATATTCATTCAATTGGATACTATGATGTATTATGGTTCGTAATTGATGATGCGGTCAGACAAAGTATGTTGTTTCTGCGTTGCATTCATAGTTTTACTTGCACTTTTACGCAGTATCTCACTTTTAGCACTAGAACTAACAATTAACCTTTCCTCACTGTGTACTTGACCTAAATGTAACCGCTTTTACTAGTAGCTGTCTAAAAACTTATTTTTGAGATGTTGATTCAATGAACTAAGAACCAATGTAAGTAAAAAGTTCAATCGAAAATGTCAATGTATATTATATCCATGCAGGCTTTTCACTGTCAAGTGGATTTATTTTCGAATTGCGAAAGAAAACCTTTTCTTTGACATGAGAAAAATCCATTAACTTTTCACAGTACCCCTCACTTTCAAATCCCCAATTTTTTCAAATTGATTTTCATGTAATATTGTTATTTCGTTTAGTATTTAGTTATTATGAAATAAAATGTATAAAAACATAAATAAAGGATATTCCTTTCACATTCCCTAACAAAAGTAATAACTATTGACGCGAAAATCGAAGATGATAAATGCGGTTCGGAGTGCCGCACGCGCCTGCTGGAGGGTTAAATTACAACTTATATGCAGCTCAAAACTTTTTAGATGCAGTGATCTGATGTCGATACTAATTGGACGAAGCACTCAAAACCAAGCCTACTGCTCGCGCCCCACCGTCTCACTAATGAAATCTTTAGTAGCTTACGAGAGCGCACACAACTCAGGCATACTGTCCTGCTCTTCTTAATTGAGTAATAATTCATGCCAATTACCGCAATAATGTCTGTAGCACATATTTGTCCTATGTACTATGTGTTGCACACACGGCTGTGTTTTAGCTGATTAAATATAAAATTGACTGAATAGAATTCATGTGACCTGCATCATATCATATTTTGTTCGGGACATTTGTTGACCTACTAACGTAAATAGGGAATCGCGTGTGAAAGGTATTTGTTGAACTCCTGTGATTCAATTTCATAAACGGTAGTTATGTGTGCCAGCTCTCTTTAACATAATATCATGTGGTTATTTCAAGGAGGCATAAATGTGTGGTGTATGTGCTCCAATATACTGGCATAAACTGTTATTTGCGGGTATTACTCATGTTGCGCACTGTAATAACCAACATATCGCTTATCATACACTCTTTATGTAGCGGTTATATGATAATTATCAGCTACGAATCCGCTCCCTTCGGGGCGTTCCAGACTGGAGCGATCCACGCTTTCCGGCGTGCGTGTGACGTCACGGGGTTAGATGTCTAAATCCCTTCCATGAATGCTGGCGAGAGATCATGTAATGCGCTCACAGTCATCATCCAGTTAAGCGTTAACACCATATCTTCAACAACGTTGTGTTCTCTTTCAGCTTCATGAACACCTATTATACGAGTATTCCATGTATTACTGCGTAATTTTCCTTTTGGAAATGACAAATTAATTATTATCTGTTCTGAAATGTTTTCAGTTCTTAAAAAACACTTACGTTGTTTACACAAGCTATTTACTTCAATTCTAAATACGCCTACGGTGTTTCCACAAGCCATTTAAACAATATTGCAAGAAAATGCATTTAACTGATTCTATGTAATAATTATTCGGGCAAATTACATATCTCTTAATTCAAGTGATGTCTTTTGAATTATCCCGAATGATAGCAAGTTCCTGGAATACTATGTACTTTGATTTCAGAAATCTATTATCGGGCATCCTCCTAAAACAATTTCATTGATCACAGTTGCACGCATTGCTAGCTCCTCCAGGTTCTAAGACTTTGAGACCACAAGACATTTACAAATTTTCCGATGAAAAATATAGTCATTCCGCGGATTAAGGTAAGGAGAAGAAGAAGAAGAAGAAGAAGAAGAAGAAGAATGACGGAGGTGACATGTAACGGTGGACTGAGAGTTTGTTAGGACGTGACCCATTGCATGTCATTCTTCTGGAAACTCCATTTACCTCGAAGGACCACCAATAGATTTAATTGGGCGAGCTATTGGTTTCGCGTTTTCCTGAATATTGTTTATTGGGTTTCTGTCGCTATAACTAAGCAATTAGCAAACACATGTGAAATTAATGCCTATAATTGAATTACTGAACAAGTTACAAGAAGTAATTTAGGATCGTAGCAGATCAATTATTGTAAACATTAATATGAATGCGAAGCACTCGTAGTGATTGATGATCACTTCAATTTGGTATTTTTGCACAGTAAAAAAATTCTTAAGATGGAATATGAAAGAAAAGAACAATAGAAATACAAATTGTTACCTTGACATGATGTATACAACGCCGTGAGGTGATGCAGTGGCAACCGATGGCACATGAACAGAACTGAGCCACCGATTCACGATCGCTCCAGAGAAGTTACACAGCACAGGTTGGCACTGTTTCCACACGTATGGAACTGAATAATGTATACGTAACATGAGTGGAGTGATGGCATCATATCATGATGTGTAATTGGCAGCACGTTTTTGCAGTTGTTGAGTCACAAGGAAAGCCGTTCAGCTTTATACATTTGATGTAACAAATTAACACAGTTATTAGAACTTTGACTGGCTGCTGAATTTGTCACACGCGTAACACGAAATTGTACTTGGCAGTTGTCGCGCAACAGTGCGTTTTGCAACTTCTTCATACTTAATCTACCGGCTACTGTCTAACTCAGTAAAACGTATTAAAAGAATGAATTGAAGGTAATTTTGCACACATGTACTTAAACATTGTAGTGAAATGTGGCACAGAAGCGGCAAGCACTGCAATCAGTACCTGCCGTGATACCTGCGTGATGACGCAGTTCCGGTGTGCGAGTTCGTCACGTAACAAGTTGGACAAATAAACTTGCACTGTTTTGACTGGATTAAGCGCAGCTTGAATGTAATATTTAGAACTGAAATTAAACAATTTGTAACTAACTAATCAATGGATTATATATTTAAGAATGATTTCAAATTATGGAATTTATGGTATGCATTTCACAATTAATTTTGTTAAGCAATCAGATATTCTGGAATGTTCTTGAATTACAATCGCTTGTGCGATGCCGTGGGTGGCACTTTGTAGAATTGCAGCGCGATAGCTGAACGCGCAGCTGCAATATAATTTCGGAAAATTGGGGGCTCGTATGATATAAACCTATTTCGTAAGCTACGAATATAAAATAAAAATTCATTGTTATAATAGTTGAACAAAAACGTGGCCATATTGAGATGTGCAGATTTAAAAATAAGTAAATTAGGGTTTATATTAAAACATATTTGTTGTCCGAACAAGGAATAAAAAAAATAATGGAGAAATAATATCTAACTGATCACCTCCTTTGCCTCATTCCTTCCCAATGCCTTCGAGGGAAGTCTGTCAAGCTATAGTTGCAGTGTCTCTATTTGTAGTAAGATTTTGTTACTGATTGTTTTAAGTTTACGGACAGTTGATTTTATTATTAAATGATGCATTGATTCCTAGTTCAACAATAATTCTCAGTTCATGAGAGTAAATTTTCCTTCAAGTTATTGATGGAAATGTGAAGTATTTGAGAAAACATCAAGAATTATATTTAATTATATTATTCCAAAAAGAATAAGAAACAAGGAACATAAGAAAAGATAAATGGTTGATATATAGGTTTATTTCTTCTTCAATTACACTAGCTTTACTTACACTAGTTTTACTCACATAAGCGGGCGCGAACAAGCACTGTATGCTGCCTCGAGAAAACAGTATTTTGCACCGTCAAAACTTCTGTTGTTTAATTGAAGGAGGAAAAATAAAAACTCACAACTATTAATTACATTTTTAATATTTAAACATCTTATAAAACCCAGAAATGTGGTTAGTTTTAGGTATAGAATAATAAACAGCACATTATTTCAGACCACCTTCTAAAACAAAATATAACAAAGAAAAAATTAACTAGAAAATTTTTATTAAATAGAGAAATTAATTAAATGAAACGGTTAGTGTCCTTAAATTTGAGGAAAGCATTAATTGGTTTTCATCAAGCCGTTTCCAGTAACTCATGATGATGCCTGATTTCTGTTTCAGTCATTCAGCAAAGAAAAACAAAAAAAAAAAAGATCATAAGTATTAGGAAAAAATCAACAAAAAACAACTTTTAATATCTTTGAATTTGGTTACAGTGATGAAGTAAACGAACAATTTGAATAAGTAAAATGTTCGTTTGTAATACTAAAAGTACTCGCACGAGTTGGCGCAGTAGAGCACGAAGTGCTGCAGTCAGAATTTTTTTTATTTTCAAATCTTGTTTATGATTGATAGGGAGAAGGCAACGGAACAGAGATTTTCGCGTTTCGTTTAGAATGTTGCGAAGTGAGAATACTGAAGCCCTCTGACATGTCGAATAGCCGAACTCCATTGTAGAACAATAAAAGCACAAAGGCAGCACTCTGTGCAGCCGCGCGCCTGCCGGGAGGCTATAATAAGGGAAAAAGTTAAACTTTTACGTTCAATTTTACAGCAATGATAATGATAAGCGGTGAAATAAAGTATTTATTTTCAGTTTCTGGAACGATTCACGTATGTACTATGATATAACAAAATGGGAGCTTCTAACAAATGTTGTAACGGGAAAATGTCGTTTTTCTGAAGTAGAGAATTGCTGAGACAAGAGACGATAGCGGCAGTCTCTATGGGAGCAGAGTAAACAGTCGTCATTAGGGTCTATTTTGATAACGAAAAAAAGATACACATGGCAAACAATAATCGAGGCGGAAGAACATTCTTTTGTTGGAAACAATAGAGGGAAATAATAGGCATGGAGGAATATACAACAGGAGGGGAAACTCTCGCTGTTTGAGAGTATGGACTAGAGGAGTCGCTAGCGTCGTTTCCATGTGGCGACATCTATTTTAAGGTACATGCGTAATTTCAAACCCTGCTTCGGTAATTTGCTCGTCAGGTAGCGGTGCGAGCTTAAGAACCTTCTACCATTCATTTCATCCACTAATTTATTTTTTGTTGAAGAGACGGCAATGCTCATGGCAACGTGTATGTTTGTGACATTTCGTTTGAGAGCTATTTTTGGTGGTGTATGTCAAGTGTTGCAGATGACAATGACTAAATGTTGGGCCCAAGGATGTGCCAATGTTGTTCGGCAGGATAAAGGAAATAAAGTTTCTTCAGGTTTTCCTCCGAAATGGGAAGGTGAGTGAAATATTTTGAGTTATTATGAGTTACTGTCATTGAACGGTATTTCCGTCTAGTGTTGTGCTATTTCATGTATCGTTCCAAACATTTCAGATACCTTAAAAGTTTGATGTCATTATTTTATAGACCTAAATTTTAATAGTGTACCACCTTGATGCTTCACAAAGCAACGGTAGTATTCCAACCTCAATAAATAAGTTTTTATTTATACAATTTTTTTCACTAGCTTTGCACAACAAATGGATACTCCTCAGTCCATTGCAGTCCTTTGTGTTGAATTTAAGCTTTTAAATCTTACCAGTTATTACCCTCCAATTACATGGTTTGAATGAAAATGTGATGAATTACAAGAAAGAACATGTGTTTTAAACTAATAATATTCATATTAGGATATGTAGCTTCTTCAAACTATACTGCAGATCTGGAAGAGGTTAAGAGATCATGAGGTCTGAATGACATGTTTCTGGATGTATAACTATGTATATAAGAATATCTTCTCCTATCTACAATCTAGTGGAAAAAATTTCTCTAGGTTTGTAATAATTTTTAATGGTGTTGTCAAAATAATTGACTGTTTATGTAATTCAATAACTTCACATTTAAAAATCACCATTTAATCAGTATTAATAAAATGTATAAATATGTTACTTTTGCTGCTACAGAATTTATACGAAATTCTAATGTAATTGTTTTAAGGTTCTTACGTGAATGTTAGATTTAATTAAACTATTTTTAATTATTGAACATGAATTATCACAAAAATGCAGGTAATACACGCAAATATGCCGGTAGATTGTATTTTCCTTGCAAGAAAAGTGTCATGAATGCAGTGTTTGATTGTTAGCTCAATTGATAGAGATGTCTGCATAACAAAAGTCATAAACTCGGATCCAGGAGGTACCAAATATTTCCTCTTTGTGACAATTTATTTTTAGTATGATTATGTGGTGTATTAAAAGTGTCGGTCATGACAAATTGATACTAAAACAAACTACATCTGATCCAAGATAAAAAATAAGTTTATGTTGATATGAAACCATTTCTGCCAATTTTACCACATAAAATTGATTTGTTTTGTGTTATAATTTGAAAAGATGGTGGAGATACAATTATAATTTTATTATCACAGATACTAGATTTGTAGGTCAAAATCTATTTAAATAGTAATTTGATGGTGTCTACAATACCAGATTCTTCTTCTGTATTTGTATTGTACTTATGTGATCATGTGAGAGTTTTTCAGAATAAATTTTATGAATACTATACTTTGACCGTATTGGTCAAAACGTAAATAATAGGCGCTCCACAACGTTCAAAAGTGGCGCGCAGGTTGATGAATCGTTGCGGAACGAATCGGGCCGAGCCGTGAACGAGCGCCCGGAAGGGTGTGAATTGGTCGGTCGGACCAGGCGGAAGGGCAGTTGGGAGTTGAGCAGCGAGAGGTGAAGACAGAGGTATGATGGCGACAAGAGAGCGATGTGGTAACGAACAGATAAATCGAGAATAATCGGGACGGCTGGTGCTAAAGGAAGGATAATTGTGGTGGACTTAATGATGATTGTGAGTTAGGATTGTGGTAAACTCAAGTGGAAAGAAGAATCACGAAATTTGATGAAAGAAGAGGACAGTGCACGGACACGTGGGCAAGGCTGTTCAGTGATAGTCGGTGTAGCTGTGCGGATGCGGGATTACATGGTGGAGCCGTGTGAGCTGAGACAGTAAATTCGTCGTGTGAAGAAGGAAACTGTGGTAAGGCGACGCCGGTGCATGGGAACGGGCCGCCGGCGACACGTGGGCAGGCAGAACATCGTTGGCGCCAAGGTCACCTCTCGGCATCGAGCGGGACAGGCGGCATCGCGTCGCGTAGAAGACGACGGTTGTGGAAGGCAGATAAGTAACAATAATTATGAACAAAATAGAGGGGTAACCGAGTAAAATGCCAGTTCAGGGTGCTCACTGAGTAGTAAGGAGAGCAATGGTGTCTGTAGTGGTACACGAATGGCATGCAGTTTCCAGAGAAATGGAGGTTGTGTAAATGGAAATGATAAATGTAATGATAGGAATATTCGGAGACGTATAGTATAAACCATTTAGTCTGTATTCTGTAAGAACTTGCGACCAGGTCAAGGATGTAAATTATGTTAGTAATATGAAGATGTTTTGTTAATTTTTTCTTAATAAATTCTGTTTCTGTAACGGTAGATTCTTTGAATTCAGATAATGACGATTAAAGTACCCCCCTCAAAAAACCCCTGTGCCCAAAATAAACATCACAAAAATTTATGATATGTGTACTCATGAAACCAATAAGGGTAAGTACGGTCACAATACAGAAAAAAGTTTGTTTTTATTAGTTGCCAATTTATTCTTCCCTTGCTCAAATTTTGTGTTTTTTATACAGCGTGCTAATATCGAAGTACGTGCTGTTATGGAGGTTATTATTTACATTGTATGCCCAAAACGTAGATCGAGTACCGTGCACCTGAGCTAGCTGGTTCAGCGATAAAGAAGTATCCATTCTGGCCACAGAGTGCAGTGTTGTCGATTTAACTCCTGTACCTTATTGTAGATGGTGCCACACGAGTTTCCACTCCTATTCTATATTCCTCCATGTAATAGGTTTCTTGAAGCGTGAAGATGACGGGAGACAGGTACTCTTGCTCACGACACGGCAGCGAGCAGATCAAAAGACTTAGCTGTGGGTGGTATTAATTTAAAATTTATATTCGCAACATTAGAACAGGATAAGACGACGTTTAGGAAAAAGACTTGGAACTCGTTCATTGTGGAACAATACGCGTGTAGGCGTTCGTTAGTGACGCAAACATAGGGTAGTTAATGTGATTAATATTATAATGTAATGGACGCTACATTTAGATATTGAACAAACGGAGATTCATTAAGGGAAGAAAGAAGTCATCGCGGGACAGCTGAGAAGATTATACGAGGCGCCGTCAAAGGGGAACTGAAGACTGCGAAGGAAGAATTATATGATGCCAATGTTTTTGTTTATTTGAACTATTACAAATGCAAAACCGGTCAAGACCAAAAAGAATTCGAAGCTGGTATAATAACTATTGTGTTTAAAGTTAAGAACTGGAAAGCTGAATTATTTGTTTTAACAATAAATCACCGTTTATATTTTCGAAAGAAAGCTGATCATTATTTTACAATACGTGCAATCCAAAATTAGACGTTCTCTTAACAGAATTTTCAGATAACTCACCACTCCGTACGGATGGCAGATTGAATAAGCGATTGCAGAACGGGTAAGCAATACTTATAAATTAGAACCCGACCGACTGAGCAAGTACGGCGGAGTGAGGCCTGATAAAATGAATTTGCAAACAAGAACGAATAATTACATTCGTAATTATTTCCTTCCGCTGTCGGAGTCACTATTTATCTGATCGGAAGACGCCGCGTCCTAGGCACAGTTGTCAACATTTCAGACGCCATTCCGTGACCTTCCTCCATTTGGTGCCTAGGACGCGAATTGTATCAGACAGCCAAGTACTTGACCACAAATGCCTTAGTTTATTAACTATGGCCCAACTATTAAAAAAAATGTGAAGAAAATTCACAAGTGCTCTGCGATGATGTTTTAAGATTATTCTCGTGGTTGTGTCGGAATTCTAAGACACAGTAAACAGTTATTGTAAATACGGGTCCAATCTAATACCCTTCATGTCTCTCATTTATCCTTCAAATGTGACCGAATTATTATTTAATAAACTGCCATAAACTATTGTCTTTCCTTTGCATCTAATATTTAAAGGATTAGCAAGTTTAAAAAAATGATAATTTGTATCTATATTCCAAAATTAAAATATTACTGGATGCTACAACAATGTATACAAATGTAAAATGCACACAACTGTTGCAGTCATTTTCAAAGTATACTTAAAGTCCAGGTGATTTCAAGGCGGGAAAATGGTTTTTATTTTTTATCTTCAGTCCAGTAATCGAAAAAATATGAAAAAAATGCACAAGGATTTGTGTTTTAAGAGGAACTTTTGAAGTTTTTTTTTTCGAGGTGTTGTTCTTGTTCACCTGTTTATGATGTGCTTATGTTGTAGTGCCTCATCATTCACAACTGAAAACCTTCGGCTAATTACTTGATGTTGGGAATCATCTAAGCTGAGAATATTAAATCCGAAATGTCTGTTGCAAAGTTTATGCATCATTTCAATCAGTTAGATCTATCAATAAATGTCGCTCTACAAATACAAAGGAAATGTTAGTAAAAACCTTGTTGTGTCCTCATTTCCATTACGGTGACATTGTGTATAACAATTTGAAATATTAACTTGCTCAAACTCCGCAAAAAGCTCAAAAAGATTGTATTCATTTTATTTATAATATTTTAAAAAGAAGATCACGTCTCCGGTGCTTATAAGGAGCACAAATGATTAACACTAAACGATACGCGTTTCTATCGCAGCCTATGTATTTTATTTAAGACGATAAAAATGGGTTCCCCTTCATTTTTAACAAATTATTTTGGACATCAAACATCCGCTACATTTCAGAAATCCCAGATATTCTGAATTCCAAAAAAACTACTATTACAATAAGTTGTTTGTAATAAAACCCAGAAGTGGAATAAATTGCATTTGAATATTAAAAACTGCTGCTCATTAACTTATTTTAAGAAACAAATAAATCGTTTTCAAAGTAGAATACATAATTATACAATTTAAATCATTGTAGATTACATGTTATCAAATCAAACCAATGACAGTTTTACCTCTTCCTTAGAAGTGTTAAGAAATTATTAATACCTTTTAGAAATAACATTAATGTATTGTCGTTGAAAACTTACTTTCTTGCAAATTGATTGACACCGCCAGACTTGTATAGCGGCTAAACCATAGGCAGAATTTTTACCAAAACTAATATTCCCCAATCAATACGGACGATGACGTGATTCCTAAAATTCGAAACCTAATTTTTCTCGAGGCTTTCCATGAAGCCCCAACAATATTTTCAAAATTTGTCTGAAAATGGGTCCATTTTTGAGAATTTTTTCCTCTTCAAGTACAGCAAAGTACCCTAACAAAAATGCTGGTGCTACGATTTTTAAAAATTGCAAAAGTATTTTTTTCAGTGTTTTCGTACAACTGTAATATTGAAGATAGAGATGATTCTTCTTAATTAAATCTATTATTCAAACTGACATAATTAAATATTATCATGTACATGGTTTCTAAATATGATTAGTTTTCGCGTAATTTTGCATGAAATAATGACAAATTCAAAAAAAATATTCTTCAAACCCATTCTATTTTTTTCTTTAAATGTTTCAGGTGGATACACTAAATAACTTTACACAAATTATTGATATAATTTTTATTTTTGTGTAATATTTTAATTTTCAAAAAAATGCGTAAAATTAGCACAACTAGCTGTTACAGCACAACTAGCTTATTTGTACTACACAAGTTCATATCAAAAGAAATTGTAGAAACAATAAGTTATCTGGGTCGTCTAACCTCAAAAACCTGATTCATCACATGATCAGAGTTGACTATCGTCAGTATAATAAATCATTACATAAATATTAATGTTGAGCCGAAAAGGTACTTAGTTCTCCACAGCGTTTCAGCATTATAGGTGCCTTAAAACGGCAAATCTGTTTGTTTTTTGTTTTTGTTTTTTTCTAGAATTCTTCATAATATTCAGGAAATTTTCGGCTAGAAATAGAACCAAACTATTCATCTTGTTGAGAACAATCGAATGTGTGCATTAGATAAAACTTGGACATCATTAAACAATATTTATAATATGGAGTGTTGCTGGTTGATGTGAAAATGTCACTCAATAATGAGAATAACGAAAATTTGAAAAAATCAAGTTGTTGTGCTTTTTAAAAAGGTCTCCGCGACCTCTACAAAGATACATATTTATCAAACAGTAAAACCCACTTTAATCACTACAAAACTCGATTAGAAAGTCTCGTCTACTAGGAAAACCTGCCAAAACTGCCATGGCTACACTTTCTAAATCTGTTAAAAAGGTCCAATTGCAAATTAAGCTTAATCAGATGGAACATGAGCGCATTGACCAACCCACATACAAAACCTGCTAATATATATTTCAGAACTTAAACATTTAGAGGGTTCAAAGAGAGTGTTTTTCCTCCGTGGTTTTGCTTTTTTCTATCGTATATTGTTTGTTTCGGCAGCGCTGATTTTCACGGACACTTTCAGCCGTTTTGGGCGATTAGAATCAACAATTGGGTCGTTTATTTACATCGTGAAGTAAAAGCAGCGTTCTTGCCTTTTACGTAAAATTTTAGTTATTTACAATGAGTGTCAGGAAAAACAATGCAAAAAACATTGAAGTAGTCGCTATCAAGGCTGAATTAATACATGTTGTTCCTGCAGAGACAACCGATTCAGCAGGAAACAAAAACTGGGAAAGATGCTGCAAGGAGGCCGGTGTTCCGCGAAAGAAGAAAGTTTTAAGTGTAAATTACAATTTTAAATATAAAATAATGTGTTATAGTGAAATTACAAAGATTTTAACAGTCAACTTGGGGATTTTGTGGCCATATTTGGTCTAAAAATAGTTGTTGGACATAGTGGGATTCAGCCGTAAAATGTTTTCGTCAATTTCCTCTCTTCCACGTAATGCATTTAATAGGTTTAGCAAATAGACGACTCACTATTTTTAAATATTTTGATTAAATGTTCTTTAATTAATAGGATTTTATATTTATATTTCACTATAGAAATTAGGGGGATTATATTTATTTAGGAGGATTTATATTTCACTTTAGAAGTTAGCACGGGAGATTGGTAAAAGAAAGAATAGTTGGCCCTCAAATTAACATAGGTCCAAGGGCTCCCAATGTTGTTAAAACGGCACTGGTAACATCAATATGTTTAATATTCCATTTTGTAGTTTCCAAATGTTTTTGCAATTTTCGAAAATACGAAGAGTTCAACGAAAATGATACTTGCATAATTATTTTAAGCGCCCCTTCTTCTATCCGTGGAAAGAAAAAAAAATTGTATGTCAGAAAATACGTAATATTTACAAATCTAAAGTAAATAAATACAAGGCGATTCATTCCTTCATAAAAGACGAATTCTCTTCCTTCCATCTCAGGTTCATTCCTACCTTTTGTGAGAATTTCATTTCCCGAATCAACATTTGCTTGGCTTCCCTGATCTCCTTTTGTCCGAGACCTTTAAAGTGCAATTGCCGGCGGATTGCCGGCTCTTATTCCTCCTCAGATGGCGCCCTCTACGCATTACGCGGCGTCCTCCCCGCCCCACCACGCCCCCAGCCCCGGCCCTGCCACGCCCCCGCTCCTGAGTGTCTCCTCACCCCCCTCCGCCACCAGCCCTGCCTCGCTTAGCCGCCTACCAGTTTGTCCCGTCTCTCGATTTCGCCCCTGACCCCTGCTCCGTTCAACTCAGTACACATCGTAACGCCTCGTTTCAGTTTGAAACGGCTCCTGCAACCGTACCACACAGTACCGATCCACACCGCCCGGTACCGCCTGTCATCGCCCCTTAACCCTCCAGCTTCGTACCGGTCAGCCCTGTACTCCCCAACAACCCGGATCTCAGCACCGTATTTCCAATCCCCGTACTGCACTCACCCGTACTACCCATTCCCGTACTCCCAATACCAAACCGTCGCGTGCTACCATCCCCGTACCTCTCAGATTCGTACCCCCACTTCCTCACCCCAACCTCATACACCCGCATGCCACTCAGCCTCGTACCTCCCCGTCCCGTACCGCCCCAGTCCCGTACCTCTCAGATTCGTACCGCTAGCCCCATACTACCCAACCTCGTACCGTTCCGGATTGCTTCAAACGCCCACGAACCACCACGTAGCGTTCCTTACCGCTCCGTATCCGTCCCTTAACCACCTTTGTACCGTTCCGTACCGTCTCTCGTCCTGTGAGATCCCCCCAGCCTATTCACTGTTCCGCCCCACCCGTCTTCCCTATGCCCTACCTCTATCTCGCCTCCGCCTCCTCCACCCAAGATAAGAGGCCGCCGCGATGATCCTCTCTCTCCGCACTGCTTACAATTAGAGCGCCTGAGAGCCCGCGCGGAGCACCCTTCCGGAGGCGATATTAAATTCTGCGCAAACAAAGTAAGGTAGCCGGCTTCTGCGTCGTTATCGAAAGCTTCAACACGACCGAATAAAACGTAGACAAAAACTTCCCAATTTAACTATTAATTAACCTTTTGTGAGGTCTTTTAACAGGCGGTATGGAAACAATGTAATCAATTGTTGGCTTCACGTATATACAAGCAATGTGAAACCAGTTTTTGTACAAACTCTAAGAGGCTGCTTGTTTGTTCACAGTGCCTGTAATTACCATAAAATCAAAGCATGCTTTCCAAAACATTGTGTTATGTAGCTTTGTATATGTTCATGCATCTTCACCTGGCCCAATAATAAATGTTTTTAACACAAAATTGTTTTTACTTTCCCGTATACGTACGTATACACGGAGTGATATACGTAGTATAGGGAAAGTTATGTAATGCTGCGCGAAAAAATGGCCAATTTTCGGCGGAAAAAAATTAATTGCCGGGCCGTGAAAACGAATAAGTGGATAAAACCAGTTGCTAAATTAAGAAAAAAAAATCCTCTATCTCGTGGTGTGGTCAAAATCCATGATTTGTTGCTTCTCTATACTTAAAAATCGATTGACGGCATTCCGTCCTTCTGTCCGTCTGTTCGTCTGTGGTCAACGCTAGCGCCTAAACCGTTCGGTCGATTTTCTTCAAAATTGATATTCCCCAGTCGATCTGATTCTAGTCGAAGCTTTGTGATTTTGAAAAAGATTCTTTAAAATTTGGGGGTACTTTATATGAAGCCCCCCCGGGGATTTTCAACATTTTCTCAAAAACCGCTCCAAATTTTTTCTTTAAATTTCTTGTATGAATAGAGGAAAATACACTTTTTAACATGGCATAGGTCCGATTTTCACGTACAGCTCTGAATTTTCGAAAATTGTGAAAGTTTGAATTTTTTTCGGCGTCTTTCTCCAACTACAAAATTGAAGATAGAGATTTTTTCTTCAAATAAAATTTGTTCTGCATATTGATTTCTTTAATAAAGGTCATGTAAATGTTTTTCACAATTTTGGTAATTTTCGTGCAATATTGCGTGCAATATGTGCAATTTTAAAAAATTACAAAACAAAATTTTCTCAAAAACGGCTCCAAATTTTTTTCTTCAAACTTTTGATAGGGATAGTGGTAAATGTACTCTATCAATGACATAAAGCCATTTTGGTCTATCGGTTGGTTTTTTAAAAAATTACAAAAATGTAAATTTTTTTACTTGTCTCTCACGTCGTTATTATTTACCTTATCGACAATTTTTTCACGTTATTATATTTACGAGTATATATGCTTTAAATAATGTCAAGTAAAGTTTCTCGAAAACACTACCGTTTTCTGTGAAATGTAGCTCAAATTTCGGCATTTTCAGAAATGCTCAAACGTCATTTTCTCGTATATGGCTGCAATTTTTCTTGAAACTTTTGTAACGGATAGTGCTAATTACACTCTTTAGTATAGCGTAAAGTTTATTTTGAGTTATTTTTTTGTTTTTTCAAAAATTATATAAATGTAAATTTTTGAAACATCTCTCACATCTTTAATATGCACATTATCCGCAATTTGTAAAGATTATTATATTTGTGAGTGTAAGTGCTTCAAATAACTTCAAATAAAGTATTTTGAAAAACTCAAAAATTTTCTGTGAAAATGAGCTTTAAATTTCGCATTTTTAGTAGCGCTAAAACGCCATTTTCTCTTAAACGACACATAATTTTTAAAAGAAAATTGACATTTACGGCTAGGTTTTTGTGTTCTTTAATATTCTAAAATTAATGTTTCTGTTCTACCAATAGGAAACCGAAAAATGAAGAAAATGACAAAAAAATGTACTTTTGGCGATGATAGATGGTAGCGGGCAAGAAAGAGTATGTGGCAATTCCGAATAGCTAGCGAAGACCCAGGAAAATAGAAAACTAATATGGGAAAGTCTGTGCCATTCAAATAAGGTCCGTGTTGAATTTTTGAAAATATGAGTTGTTTTTTCTATAATTTCCTGACAAACGAATGTCCGCTCGGAATTGACTGCGCTTCGCTTTCGTCGTATTCTCATAACTAAAATTTTAAAAATACATTTGTTTCTGAATTACATGTATTTATCAAAACCACATCTTCAAATAAGATCATGCTTAATTTTTTCAAAATACGAGTAGCTTTTCTATAATTTTGTGACAAACATAATAGCCCGCTGTAAATTTACAGCGCTTTGGACAGCTGGGTGCGTCGTAAATTAGAATGGGCAATTTTGTATATTATTTCTTCTTCGTTTCTTACATTAGAACTTTTGTTATACACTTACACATTAATATTTTATAAATAGTTTATTTTGAAATATTTGAATTAAGTAAAAAGAATTAATAGCTCTTAGAATATCGACAATGCAGGGTCTGCAACATTGGAATTCACTTTGCGCTCGCGAATTTCTGTGAATTACGTATCATTGTTGTGACCTGAAGGCGCTGTATGAAAAGGAGTTATAATTGTCTAATTTATGTTGATATTTGCATGAAAATATTCAGTTTTCGCAGCAAATGCTGTAGCATTTGTAGTGAGTAGAGAATTTGTTGCATGGTTTTAAAATACTCTTCTCTAATCATGGCTCTATGGAATGCATTTCTATATTGTCCAGGTTATCAGGCTTCTTTTTCCAATATAGGTTTACAAAACGTTTGTATTAAGTTTTGTGCAGTTGTAGAATTCACACAGTTCTGACAACACTGCGATGGAAACAGTGAGTTGTAAGCTAAGATGTTAGTAGCGCACAAAGTGCAATATTTCAGTACTATATAGCCGTTTCCTTTAATACGGGAAAGTAAGTGCTGTTGTAGCACCACTAGTTTCATCTTTAACCCGGGAGTGCCCGAAGTAGATCTGTTTAGATCCAAGCCACGGCAATTTTATTTTGCTGAGTTATTGTGATGCGTTAGGTGTCTGATATTTCACGTATTCCTTCATTGTATTTGTAGGAGAACGCATGGTCTTATATTTTTATCCTTCTTCAAAATCTTCATCTCCAGCATCAACCGCTTCAACCAGGTGTACTTTCACAGCGTGGCAGAACCGTCGTCACCTTAGACAACCTGTCTAAAGCAAGCAGCTCACAAAACGATCCTACAATCAAACAAGTAAGTGATTCAGGTTCAGACAGTGATCCCCGGTCCAAGAAAAGAAAATTTAGTGATCAAATAAAATTCTTTGCAATGTACCGGTATCGTCTAGATACAATTTATTCAGTGACCACGTCCCTGACTCAGATAGTTCAGTGTCGCCAGAACGTGTGCTAGTGAAAGTCCCACCTATTGATATTTATACGTGCTGATTACAATAAACTAGTGAAAGATATTAAAAATCATTGCTAAAAGTGACTTTACAACAAAATCGTCCCAAACACAGTTAAAATAATGTTTACATCAATTGAAGTTTTCCGTAACTTCAGAACACTTTGTGACGAAGGAAATGAACAATATTTCACATATAGAGATCCTAGTCAAAAACCACTTTCGGTTGTGAGTAAAGATATGCCAATTACTTACAGTGAAAAACAAATTTATGATGAACTCATTCGGTTAAATTTTCCGGTCTTAAATGTGAAAAGATTGTATAACAAAGATCGTTGCCCCATTCATGTTTGTGCAATAGATTTAACGGATAACAGAGAGGCCAAAACTATATTTTCCTTGAACAGATTTATTCATAGCGTTGTAAGAGTGCAAAGCAGAATACATTCTAGAGTAATTATGTGCAAACGCTGTCAGAGATATAGCCATTCACAGGCAAATTGTGGATTCATTCCCTGATGCGTGAAATGTGTGGGAAACCACCATTACACGGATTGCAAGAAAGTTAAATATGCGCAACCTCAATGTGTTAACTGCCATGAATTCCATGCAGCGAATTACAGAGGCTGCAAGTTTTACAAAGAATACGTTAAGTCACTTAATGGCTTGTTCCAGACCACTTCGCAAAATGCACCTACTAAATCTTTCTTCCCCAAACCAAACCCGCCAACAGTAGTGCCTCTATCAAATAGCAACTTTCCTCCACTCTCACAGCGCCCTTCACCAATCTTTACGCCGCGTCAGGGCACCTCTCATTTCTTGGACTGGTCAGATATTATTTCATCAATCGTTTCTCAAGTAATGTCTGCTCTAGTTCCCCAAATCCAAAATATGATACAAGAAATGTTTTCATTACATGTCAAAAATGGCGGCTATTCAGGAAGAAAATAAGATCCTAAATTCGAATGCTAACGGCCTTAAGCGGCAAGAAAACATGTTCAGATTCTTTTTAAAACAGCATGATATTAAAATCTCTTGTGTAACAGAAACTCACTGGATCCCCGGGGAAAGGTACCAGGCTACTGTTCGTACAGAAAAGATAGAATTACAAAAGTCTCAGCTTCCGGTGGTGTTGCCATTTTTATTTCTAAGGAATTGAAACATGAACAGATTTCGACTCCGCCATCAGCGAACCTCGTATCGGTTGGAATTAAAATAACCCTAAACTACAGAACTTTAAATATAATATCAGCATACAAACCCTCTAACAAAGCTTTCCCATTATTAGCATATCAAGCAATTTTTAGTGTAAATAGCCCAACAATTATGATTGGAGATTTTAATACCAAGAATAGTATGTGGGGTTGTAATTCAACAACTTGGCAAGGCAAAAAATTTGGCGGAATTTATAGCTTCCTCTAATATAATATTATTTTGTCCACAGGAGCCTACTCGATATGCTACTAACCCCAATGTTATCCCTGATATTTTGGATATTGTTCTAACTAAAGATATTAATTTACCGATATACCAAAATGTATTACCAGAGCTTGATTCTGACCACTGCGCTGTGGTCATCTCGCTTTCTTTGCCAATTGACAAAACCAACGTCAATGAATTAAAAGGAAATACCGACTGGAATAAGTTTGCCAAGTTAATGCTGCTCAGTTTCACGTATCCAGAAAATCTTAATACCTCGAGTGACATTGATATTGAAATAGGTAAATTCTCCAAAGCGATAACTGCGGCTTTCAAACAGTCGACTACGCCTTATCGAATCCCAAGAAGGCAATCACTACCTCTAGATATAACTCAACTACTTAAAACTAAAAATAATCTAAGACGGGTTCTGGCAACGCTCAAGGCATAGCCTCCTTTAGTACAAGCCGTGCTGTAGAAATTTGGCATCGATGTTCGAAGTCCTACGCTGGCGGCGTGGGAGTCGCGGCCGCACCTGTATAGCAACCTGTTGTTATAGGTTGCTTTTGGTGCAGTGTAGTGCGTGCTGTGAGAAATTGTCCGAGTAAATGAGTTTTTGGATACATATATGAATTTGCAGTGCGCGAGAATTTTTCGCAAGAGTCTCACTTTGATGTAGGATTTATAAAAGAAGTTCCTCCAAGATAATCTCTACGGAAAGAACACGGTAAGTTGTTTATATAATGTGAACTCAAACTTAACCTACAAAACATCACATTTCACACGTGGTCTTGCTTTTGCATTCTAGATCCCTTCATACAGCGTAGTTTGAAGATAATCTGGATTCTGCGACCACATTCATCGAAGGCAGACTTTGTTTTATTAGGTAAAAGTAATAAAAAATTTATTGTGAAATCGTCGAAAAAATGCAAAGCATGATTAATGATTTTGTTTGTTATTTTCAAGCTTTCTTCTGTCCATGTTTGTACCTCTCGGTACAAACTGATAATCTTGCTGACTTCGTTTTGTCAAGGTATGTTGCTTGTTACTTTAATATGAAAAATAATATTCAGTACTATAATGAAAACATCAGTTAATTTTTTTTCTTTCTTGTAGATGCCCAGGAGATGTTGTGTACCAGGATGCAACTCTAATTATGATACTTTTTTAAAGACGAATAAGCCAGTCACCACATTTTCTTTTCCAAAAGATGAAGAAAGAAGAAAAAAGTGGCTGCGTGCTATACCGAGAAAAAATTGGGTGCCATCTGCTTCTTCATCTGTTTGTGCAGAACATTTTAATGAAGAGTGTATCATAAAGACCCAGCCCTACAAAGGTCCTGATGGTATGCAGCAATTACTGCTAAATTGCCCAAGACTTACTGATGATGCTGTGCCAACAATTTTTAAAAACCTGCCTTCCTACTTAACAAAGGCTGACACACCACACAGAACAGATCCTCAAGACAGAAGGAGAACTTTTGTGCATCGACAAGAGCAGCAGGTAGAGGAATTCCTCAAAAGTGATGACATTAGTGATTTTTATTTATATTTTTATTATATTCCTATATATTTTAAAAATATTAAGTGTGTTTATTAATGTATTCAGGAAATTATGTGTTTTGAAATATGGAGAATAAAAATAAAACTTGTCCATTTAATATTTATTAGTTACCATTTGAATTTTCATTCAGCGCTATTACGCTGAACACTTTTTAGTAACTAGCAACAAAAAACTGATTATTCTACGTGGGTAAAATAACAGAAAAACTGTGTTGCAGAGGCTATTTGTAGTTAGGCGAGGCGAGGGAAAAAAGTTTCAAAACACATGCTAATGTTCGCGGTGCTTGCGACCCGGACTACCGGACGGTAGGTGAGCGATGTTGCCAGATCGCACAGCACGGCTTGTACTAAAGGAGGCTATGCTCAAGGCGATCAGATATTAAGAAAAAAGTTAACCAGATATCGCGTAAGATAAAAACCCGTCTTAATAAATTACATCTGCAGAACTACAAAAAAATTTATTGCGGAAATCCACCCAAACTGAAGGCACCTCTGGTCAACTCTTAAAAGACTTACCAAAGAAAAAGTAAAAATTCCTCCTTTACGAAATTGCTCAGAAACAATTCATTCTGATAAAAGAATCAGAAATCTTTGCTCTACATTTAGAGAACACCTTCAATCCACATCACGTCTCCAATATACAATTTAATACGGAAATAGAAAACTATCTCAGTACTAATATCCCCACTGTGGCACTACCCATCAAATTCATTTCTTCTTCGGAAACAATCTCAGTGGTTAAACTCCTGAAATTAAGAAAATCTCCTAGCATCAACGGTATTAATAATGTCTGCATCAAAATGCTCGGTAAACCATCGATTGTGGCTTTAACTGCAATATTTAATGCATCTTTAAGATGCAACTATTTTCCTACTGCTTAGAAAAGAGTAATTATTTTAGCAGTCTGCAAACACGGGAAAAACCCAAGGATAGCTGAAAAACTTTAGACCTATCAGTCTTCTTCCAACATTATCAAAAAACTACGAACGTCTAATCCATACAAAGTTAACAAAATTTATCAACTATATAAAAGCAATTCCATCGGAATAATTCGGATTCAAGCCAAACCATTCTACTATCCATCAATTTTTACGTATTATCGAAACCATAGCAACAGGCTTTCACCATAAGAAACGTACAATGACAGTCTTCCTCGACGTAAGTCAGGCTTATGACAGAGTTTGGCACCATGGCCTCCTATGCAAAATGCAATCTTTAGGAATACCAGAATACCAATTAAAAATCACGGAAGTTTCCTCTCGAACAGATCATTTATCTTAAAAGTCAATGCAGATATATCTACCCCCACACTATTGCGGCAGGAGTACCACAGGGTTCAGTTCTCACTCCCTTACTTTTTAACATTTTCAGCCATGATATTCCAATGGAAGGCGACCCCACCGTAGCTTTATACGCTGATGATATTGCACTATTCACCTCTCATAGTGATATCATAATAGCGAAGGAGAATATTCAAAACGATGTAAACAATTATATTAAATGGACTCAGAAATGGAGAATAATGCTCAATCATAATAAGTGTCAAGCAAAGACATTCACATTACGCTGACCGAAAAATCCCCCAGAACTTCACATCAATGGAAATCGTATCCCGTGGACTTCTTCAACAGAGAAGTACCTAGGAGTATTATTTGACAAAAGATTAACGTGGAAACCCCATATCCACCCAACTGCTAATAAAGCTTTTGTCAACACTTCGAAAATGTTTCCTTTAATTAACTCTAGATCTCCCACTAGTATCGAAGCCGAATATTAGTGTACAAATCAATTATTCAACCCACTCTAACTTATGCATGTCCAGTATGGGGTCACGCAAGCACCAGTAACCTTCAAAAGTTAGTTGCTTTCGAAAATAAGTTCTTAAGAAAGACCTTCAAGGCACCTTGGTTTATTCCAAATTCCCAAATTTATCGCGAGCTAAATATATTGCCATTAAACGAACACAATCAAAATAGCTGACCATTTCTTTCAAAAACGTGACTCTTCCCCCTGTTCCACAATATTTAATCTGGGCCGCCGTGCCCAAGTATAGGCTGAGGCCACCGTAACTTCTGTTCCTACACCTTTCCTAGCACTACCTAAATTTCAACGTAACACCTCAAACCTGAACCTTGAAGCCTGAAACAAATCACCGAACCTTAGGCCATGTTTTCACGAGTAGGAATAAATACTCATTTGCTATGGATGGCCATATCCAAATGTTATAATATAAAATGTACTGTTGTCAAACCCCTCAAGAGACAGAAATGTCGAACGAGAAGAAATAAATTTTAAAAAAATATCCTTTCGCTGAAGCATTTCTCGTGAGCATGTTGAAACTTGATCGCTGCGCGCGATACGTTCCGTGCACTGATGCCAGTGCATTGTGAGCTCCTGGCGTAAGCGGTACGTATCATTACATTGTTTTCAGCAATGTCTATTCAGGAAATGTAATCATTTGTCTTATCTAGGATCGACTGTCATAATTTCATCCAAAACAATAAGAAGATATGCAGGAGAGGTCTAAAGGAAATGAAAAAATGCGAATCTTGCAAAATAGAAAAATGACAAAAACTTTCTAAATATTTTTGTGAAAAATGTAAAGTATATGATTGTTTAGAACATTCTCAAATCATTTGTGGAAATTTGTGTATTTAATATTATTTAATGAGATAATTAGATCTTTAAAGATTTTTGCGTGTACTTTGTCCATTTTTACCTTTTTCGCCATAGGTGTTCATACAAGGTTTTTGCAGTGAAGGATTCATTAACAATTGCGTTGAGAAACATGTACAATCTAAATAAAATACGTAGTTTTAGTAAACAGAGCTTCAGTTCATTCGGATTCACAAAAAAGTTGCAGCTATATCAGAGAGATACATTGTGGGCACTGGCGTGAGTCTACTTATTGCGGGAACTCCTGGGTTAAAATTCAATTATAAAATGTGTTAACATCCAAAATAAAATTACAAAAAAAGTACAAATGGTAAAGAAATCATACAGAAACTTATTAGTAGCAATGATACAACAAAGTACGTTCTAATAACATTTAAAAATTTAAATGATTGTAAGCTGTCCTATTGCAGCAAATTGAATTTTGTACCAATAGTTCAGACATCTGTCGTAAACTTTTTTTTCTACTCACATTGTATAGATCTATTATTAAATGTCTGCATATCATTGCGTAATTAGAGTTATTAAAATACAGTTCATTATAGTATAGGTATTTCACCAATCACAGAGAAGTTTACAATTGAAAAGTAATCAATCCTTGGTCTTTGTTCTATTAATTTTTTCTTTGTTATAAGTATATTATCTTAAAAACCGCATTGACCGGACATTTATTGACCACTTCATATATTAAATAGTCGGTGTTCATGTAGTTTCCTCAATTTTGCATAAAGATGGTTCGCTAATGCACCAATAACTACACTTTCTTCGCAGGTTTATGTGGAAATGTATGAAATATAATCAAATTCAAATTTCATTGAAGGTATATTTTAATCCGTTAATATCAAACTTAAGTTCCCAGCGTTGCTCCTGTAGTCAATTTCCACATTCTGTTAGAATTCTACTGTATGAGAAATTCTACTTCCCCTCCCCCTTTCATTCCTTCTTTCTAACCAACTACATCCCCCCTTGCTACATGTTTCCACACCTTTTCTTATCCACACCATCACCAAACCAATAGTCTACTCCATCTACACTAAAATAATTTAGGAATTGATACTAAATAAAAATAAAATATCGTTACTCATGTCTATGCCTTTTGTAGTTTATATATTAATGTAAACAAGGACAATTTCCTTTAAAAATCAACCAATCTGACACAGGAATTAGCATCAACCTAATTTTTACATGTTTACACTGACGTGACAAATATGAGATAGCAATATGTAAATATACATACATACAGACGGTATTATTGCTTTCAAAAGGTATAAAAGAGCAGTGCATTGGCAGAGCTTTCATTTGTACTTAAACAATGTAAAATGGTTTCTGACGTGATTATGACAGCACAACGGGTATTTACAGGCTTCGAAAGCGGAATGGTAGTTAGACCTAGCGCATGGGACATATTGTTTCGAAAATCGTGAGGGGATTCAATATTCCGAGATCCGCAGGGACAAGTGTGTGCCTAGAATACTTAGTTTCAGGCATAACATCTCACCACGGACAACGCAGTGGCCGATGGGTTTTACTTAATACAGAGCAGTAGGTTTGCGTAGAGTTGTCAGTGCTAATAGACAAGCAACACTGCAGGCAATAACCGTAGAAATCACCTTTGTGGGACGTACAACTATCATATCCGTTAAAACAATGCAACAAAATTTGACTCTTATGAGTTCTGGCAGTAGGAGACTGACTCGAGTGCCTTTGCTAACAACCCAACTTGTCAACAAGGCACTGTGCAGTCTGAGGGTGACTCCATATTGATGTGGGCTGTTTTTACTGGAAATGGACCGAGTACTATGGTTCATTGACTAAAAATGGTTATGTTCAACTACTTGGAGACCATTTGCAGCCATTCATGAACTCCAGGTTCCTAAATAACGATGTATTTTTAATAGACGACAATGCGCCATGTCGTCACGATTGGTTTGAAGAACATTCTGGTAAATTCGAGTGAATGATTTGGCAATCCAGATCGCCCGATATGAATTCCATCAACAACATTAATGGGACATAACCGAGAAGTCAGTTCGTGCACCGGCAACACTTTTGCAATTATCGACGGTTATAGAGGCAGCGTGATTCAATATTTCTGCAGGGAACTTCTATCGGATTGTTGAATCTATGCCACGTCAAATTGCTGCACTTCGCAAGGCAAAAGGAGGTCCGACTTATTAGAAGGTATCCCCTGACTTTTGTCACCTTAGTGTATGCATCATTAATTTTCACTTTCTCGTATACGTACGTATATACGGAGCAATATACGCAGTATAGGGAAAGTTATGTAATGCTGGGCTTAAATAAAAGATTGAAATGACTTCCAGTAAACTTTTCGAAAACACAAAAGATTCCTGTTAGAAAAGCTTCTAATTTGATTTTTTTAGTAGCGCTAAAACGCCATTCTCTAAAAAAGGCTCCAAATTTTTCAAAGAAAATTGCAATTTATGTCGAGGTTTCACTGTTCTTTAACATTCTTAAAATAATATTTCCGTTATACTACTAGGAAACCGAAAAATTAAGAAAATGTCAAAAAAGTATACTTTGGGTGGCGGCAGATCGCAGCTGGCAAGAGTATGTGGCAAGTCCGAAAAGCAAGCGAAGACCCAAGGAAATAGAAAACTTATTCGGAAAAGTCTGTGCCATTCTGTAGCACCACTAGTTATTTGATACAATTGAAGCGTTGGCTGTAACAACGTTGTAAGCGACACATTTTTCAAGTTGCTGACTTCAATGGAACAATGCATATGGATATGTTATACCATTTACATTTTATTAAAATGTTTAAGTTTAGTTTTACGTGAAAAATCTGGCTTCAAATATTGGCTAGCGTGGTACAACCTTGTATATGCTGGCAAGATGGCGCGAAACAAGCACATAAGTATTTCACCGTCCACTGTAAAAGACAGTAATACGGGGCAAGAAAAGAAGAAGGAATGCCGAATAGTGGAAGTGTAATGTAAGAAAAATATGTAGAGATTACGTTGAGTATATTGGCTAGTAAAATTATGAAGAAAATTGAACTTATTGCTAAATATGTCGTAAACAATTTACTTTTCACTACTCAATATTTGCATTTCAATTAGGTTGAACATAATGTAATGCCACGGTAACAATTTGCAATTGTTTCTACAAGTTTTGCATCTTTGCATCACCCTTTACATCACAATCAAACAAAAATACATTTAATGTTTTCCATAAAATTCACAAACACAACACAATGTTGTAGAACTCAAAAATTTAAAAAAACACTATAAATAACTTGCTTATTTACTATTAATTTCTGAATTCTTACATTAAAAATGCTGCCTTTGAAGAAAATGATATTTTTTTAAATTTCCAGTCATTGCACACTTCAGTCGAAAATAGCGAATATCATAGAAGATCTAAACCACATTTCTTATTATAATTTTTGAGAAAACATTTGTTGGCGATTAAACGGGGGAAGATGTGGTATGTCTGCTGAGTTCTGAAAGCTCTCATTGCGGCACACTGACAACATGAGAGCGTGATGGCAATCTGTTGCGCTCTACGATTCAGCTACAGAAACTGTTCTTATCCGAACGTATTTCCATTGATGAAATGTTACTCCCTGACTATGGGGCAAAAGAAAAAGTCCTATCAATGCAGAAGGAAAATGAAGTTCTCGCTGGAAAAATTCTGTCCAATGCTCTCGCCAGACAAACTCATAGCTACTGTTTGTAATATTGTTCTCAAGTGGGGCAATGCATTCCTGAAAACTCGTTCCAGGAGGGGCTAACACTACTTCTACATGTATATTGTAGAATACAATAAAAGTATACATTGAAAAATGAACTTACTCTATCAATTGGAGTAGTAACTACTACTGCAATTGATAGAGATAATAAATATGGAATAACCCTCACATGAAGGCTACATAATAAAATACAAATAACAAAATTTACAATTTGACATTGATAATTCTCATAATTAATTCCTCCCTTTCGTATGGAAATACTGAATCAACGTGGTCAAATATTGCTGTTTATACGTGCTTGTCAAATAACTGTATACAAAAATATATTCAATTTGTACATGAGCGTAATCTTCTTCGCATTCTCTATAAATCTTCAAACAAACGTGTTCAATTCATTTTTCTTGCTGTTATTCATTACTCAAACAACTTTCAGATATTATTTGAAGTAAACAACTAAACACTTCACATGTCTACAGAGACATAAAATACCCACAGAATATTTATTCAAATACCAAAGTTCAGTTTTTTATTCGTTTCAGTTAATACAATTTTAATGGATTTTGTACGGATGGCCAATTTTTACGCTCGAAATAATAGTTACAAAATGTGACCTCCCAAGCATTAATTATATTTTATGATCTGTTATAGTAGAAAAAATATAAAAGCTTTGCGCTTGAATCTTTTTTTAATTTTAGATACTGAAGTGTCCATTGAACATACACCCGTATCTCAGTATTACTATTTAAAAGATCACTTTTGTAATGAGGTTTAACATGCAAAAATATTATAAATTAACATACTATGATATTAAATTCGCGTTTCTTATGTTACATTCTGAGTATCTTGTTTCATATTTAAACTATCGTTGTCATGACTAGAGACCGGAAAAATATGTAATAAGAAACGTCAAAATATGTACATAAATATGTAATGGTGACAGTAAGAATATGTAATAAAAATGTAAAATCGGATATAAAATGTAATATTAAAATACACTTATTATAAAACACGTTTACATAATATGAAAATATATTCATAAAAAATTCTTAAACAATTTTTTTAAATACAAACATTTTAAAAATCATTTGGAGAGCACAAGTTGATGCACACTTTGCACCATAAAACGTTCCCAGCATAAAGAAAAACTTAATCCATTGCTACCCAGGACACAGAGCATTGAGTTGGCAAACACTGGTATAGTGGGACGTACTCATGTATTAAAAATTAAACAAATAATACACTATCATTCCGTAAGAAATCACACTTGTATTTACCAAAAATAGTTTTACGTATGATACAAAAAACACAATGAACATGAAATTCAATAATTTCTAAGGAAAGAAAACAAAAACCCAAAAGAAACTCAAAATACACACGACTCACTTCAAGTACAACCCTTATTCTAAATAATGGAACAATTAATTACTTGGTTTTGTAAAACTGTCTTCCAAGAAACTCAATAAATTTACTTGCCCCTTTTTTTACAAGATCATCTTGACGTTATATTTTCCCGCTTACATGTGTAACTGATTAAGAATCAAATTCAAAGTAAACTGTAATGTTTAAATTCTACACTCCTTAAAATCCTGTTATGAAATTGAATATTCAAATTACTTTTAACTGAGAATCTCATAAAATTTCTCAAAACTGTAATGTCCGTCTTTTTCACTCTTTCAAATTCTATTATGAAATCAAATATGCAAATTACACCTAATTGAGAATCTCATAAAAGTTTCTCAAAAACTAGATTAAAAAATTCTCTAATTCTCCTGAATACTAGAATAGCATTACGTCTAACTCCCATGCATGCACTGTGTAAATTCGAGATTGTAATCCAACGCAATTATTTACTAGTTTTCCTGACGGTTATTTTGTATAAATTAGAAAGTTTACAAAACACGTGTTACATGTTAATCAATTTGGCTTTCACATGAATGTTATGTTCTATTTTGTTCATAGTTAAAAGAATTGGAAACGATAAGCTTACTGGGAGGTCTCCTGTTCTGCCGAGTCACCTCGGATGCCAGCTGTAACGGGATCCCACACTGTCGGTGTGCAGTAACGTCGTGACGCCATAGAAATTTTTCCCCGACGACATGTAGGCAAAATTATTCACCGATGCCGAGACGAAGACGTGTAGATCTCCTCAGAATCTTATACTGTCGTAGTTTGGACCAGTGATTTCCAAATTCCAACTACGAAAGCTCTGTAACCCAATACCATTCATTAACATTGGAAAGTTACAAGACATAATGTTTACACCTTTCCCTCGTGATTAGCTTTATGAATATTCCATAATTACCTTTTTGAGCTTCTTAATGCAATCATATCGCTATTGATCCACTTCCGTTGAATTTCAACTTGCATGATTTACATCAACTACACAATTAATCTAGAGTAGTTTACATGCCGCCGGACAAGGCAATGAGATCGAGCTCGTCAGGGCCTTTTAACTGCCGTATAATGCGGTGGAGGCCATTGCAGTGACGCGATCTCCTCTATCACCTTCTTACAGGAACTAAAGTACGAACTGCTGCCAACGACACGCGGCTGCTGCCGAGGGCTCGCGTGTCACCAGTAGGCGCGTAATGTTCCTAAAGATAGCGTCGATGTTCGCACTTTCTTCAGCGATAAATAGCATGTATATATTATCAATAATTTAACATTTAGAAGCCACTTTACGTATTTCTCCCAAATTAGCCAATTTTTTTGTGCGGATGTTGGCGAGCCTAACCTGCAGCTGTACCCGGCGACAGTAGGGCCTCCTACAGTTGCACCCTAGAGCTTTGTCCCCAGTTTTGATGGAGAGATGCCGGGCCCTGGAGTCCGTCACGGTATGGTCTGAGCTGCCCGCAACCTCTCCAACTCCTTCTCCACCCCTCCGTCGCGCCCCTACTCGCCAAGGTCGGCGTCTCGCCGCTTGTGCAGTCGCTGCTCCTGGCAGTGTAAGCTCTCTGCATTGCAAGCTGCGCCCGCCTTTCGTTCGGTGCTGCTTGACTGAAAGAGTATGAATCCCGAGAGATGGATCGCTTCAGCCAGCTAGGGCTGAGCAGTCACTGTACACGATGTCAAAATTGGAACATCACTGGTCAAATTACACTAAAAAGTGATAATCGAATTAGAAAACGGTGTTTTGATATTTATGATGATAGTTTCTTGATACCTACCGCCCATTGTACTAAAACTCTGAAGTGTGTGTGTGCGGAGACGATGGTGGTGAGCTGGGGTTAGGAGGATAATTTAAAGGTGTTTTACCGTTAAAAGGGATAATTTTACAACAAAACCTTTTAAGATCTTTTATCTAAATATGTCTTTGTGAGACATTTTACCTACTTTAAATTTCTGTAAACCATAATTTTTGGTAGGATTGATAATTATAAGATATATGCAAAACACGTAGAAAAAACAATTTTAAACAATCTACTCACCTCCGGGTTACCTTTAACCCACCCACTTCAGTATTTTGTGCATAATGCAACATAATTTGCATCATTAACAGAATCATCATATGCGGTAGATACCAAAAAATAATCATGTCAAATATCAAAACTCTAGGATTTTTTCACCCTATTTGTCTAATTTGACTGGGCTAAGTGTATGGATTACTATTAGTAAAATGATTTTGGGCAAATTTTCAAATTGATATTTACTTCCGAAATACTGTGTTTATGGTCTGACAGAAATAATATTTACATTGATATCTGAGAAATAATGTCACTAAAATTTATAAACACTAACTTAAATTTTAAAAAATATTCACATCACTTATTACGTTTCTAATGACTGATTTACTACGTACTGAGTGTTTCATGATGAAACAACTGTAGAGAAATTTCAGCACAGAATAAAAAGAAACAGAACATAAGCGGTTTAATTTTCAGGAAAAAGTTTCATATTACTCTTCACACACATTACCAGTGCCTTCCAGTGAGTCAAGCAGCTTAATGTAATTCTAAATTACATTTAACATTCTTACCTGACCAAAATAATCTGCTTTTCAGAGCGTGTAACTAGCTGCCAACAGTATCCTCGAAAAGATCCATTTTATACTTCCAGAGAGACTAAATTTAATTTCCACGTTCATCGCATTTTTATCTCACTTTGTGATAATGTTACATTTTACTTATACAAAGGTTTTTCAGAATTCATCTGCTAGAATGCAGTAATTAATTCAGTGACAATTATTCTATCTTTAAAAATAGATAAAACGTGTCCACGTCGTGTATAAAATAATATTTTAACAATATTTTAGTAATCATTTAAAAATCAAAAGGCCGAAGAGAAACAAATTCTCAATTCTTTAATACCAATAACGTTTAAGTTCTGAGTTATTCTATACCATTTTATTTTCGTCTTCGGAACTGAACGATTGATGAAAAGAAATTGGTATACGTGATGTGCATGATTACTCTCATAATTTTATTCATTTTGCTATCATTTGTAGACTATAACATTCTTGGTAAACAATCAATTATTAAATTGTAAATTAATGTTAGAGTTAAATAACAAATATGTAATAAAGGTCACTCCCTTTAAAATATTGGTTAAGAGTCACAATGAGCATCAACTAAAAAAATTTAAAAAACGAAAATACCTACAGTGAAGGATACTAAGGTAGATACACAGCAGAGCACAGACGAACGTAGACAGTGAAGTATGGCCCTTGTAGCTTGAAATACGAGGCATCACCCATTGAAATCAGTGGGAAAATGCTTTCACAGCATGGATCATTGCATTTTACGCCCTGGCATTCAATCTCCGCGCGGCGTCGTGACGCCAGGCTTCTTGTCTCCCTGCAAAGCTTCCCACCCCCTACGTACTCTTCCGGCGCTGTCGCTGGCATGACGGTCGGCTCGGAAGTACAGAATGACCGCGAAGCAGGACATGTGCAGGTCTGGTTTAGAAAATATCAACGAAATATTGGAGGTCTTGCTCTCGTGATCACAACTGGAACTCATATGTCTCAAGTAAGTTCTGATCTTTCAGTCGCGCATTTTATTAAAATTTATTTTATCAAAGAGCAGTAAAAGCTGTATGTCAAGTATGGGGGGAGTAGTAAAATCTGCGCACGTTTCCTTGAGCCACGGAAATCCCTTTCCCTCCCTCTAACCATAAATAGCTAAATGATGAATAAAAGTTCCAACAAAGCGAGGTGATCAACATCTGAAAAATAAATATTTGGTCTCTTCTTATATAAAGAACTAATTTGCATCGGTAAACGAACCACAGATTTGATTTTTTTAATATTTCTAACAAAATAGTAACTCATACTTCCGGTTCTACTCCTATCACAACTAGCAAACGGAGATCTAAAAATATGTGCGAATAGTGAAAGGACATTCCAAAAGCAAAACAAGGGGCCATCTCAACATTTGCTTAATAGATTAGGGACACTGAACGCAAACCTGATACATTGATCATCAAACTTAACCCAGAATGCAAAGTACATTAGTTGTTACAAACATATCAAATATTTTTAGAATTATACAATACAAATGTAAACTGATGCTTTACATATCATGGTGAAAATAAATATTAATTTTCTTTTGATGATCAGTTTAGTTTCTAATTGTATAGAAACAGACAGCAGAATTAATTTCTTAGTTTGAGCTTAAACTCGTCGATTTTAATTGATTAATGTGATCTGGCAATGTGTTGGAAAAGAACGTATGTACATGTATTATTTCGATTTCATGTATTAAACTTTTCATTCTGAGATCTGACGCATGTGACTTCTACGACGTGTGTTGTAATTATACTTTCTCGCGATATTGTTAATGGCTACGTAATATAATAATATGAAGATTTCTGTCTCACACTTTAACAAACATTTGAAAAGTTCTTAAACAACGTGTGGAAAATACGTATATTTTTTTAATTCAAATACTTAAACGAACACATTCTGCCATTGAATCCAATGAATTGGCATTATGTATAATCGTACCAACAATGCACGATGCGTCTTTTAGTCGTAAATAAAATTATGAGTTTACATTTACGCGGAAGAAAACGCAGAAGTCATTATCGCCTTCTGTTATCAGTGCGGCATTTCAATGGGTTACAAGCAACAATGACCGCTAGTTCGTATGGGATATACATTTTGTCAATTAACGTAGTTGATACTGCTAGCAAGAAAATGAAAATGGATGGAAAATTCAATATTATATTCATTAAAATTACTAGGTTTTTACAGGCATTACTTTTCATTCCCACTTCTCATTAAGCAAAGCAAAATCATCTCTTCGTTTTCACATTTAACTCGATTAAATGACCCAATTTAAAGTAGATTATAAAAACTATAAGATTAATTTTAAATCTTATAACAAAAGCTCTATGAAGAAATGAACAAAGAAATGTGAAATAATATACAAATTCCAACTCACGAGGCATCCAAATGCTTTAAAACACCTCTAAAATTACACCTCCTGAAAATCGCACTCTTCAAGATTTTCTCCACTCTCTTCCACACTCTTCAAGATTTTCTCTACGACTATGTTATAATTTTATGAATGAGAGCCTAAATAATTGTAATCTTTATGAATTATATGATGACGAAAATTCATTTTACCAGAAGTATTAATTATTTCTGCATTTTCCACACAAACTTTATTCAAAAGGGAATGAGTGCCATACAGTAATACCAATTTCACAAGGATTACGGTGTTGAGCAATTTACCAACGCGTTTTCACATTACTCAGGCAAAGAAGTTTTGGAGGACAAGCAATATTTCTTTTCAAGATTCAAATGACTAACCTCACGAGATTCAAATGACAACACGAGTAGAAACACATAGCTGATCTGTGAAACTAAAATTACATAGCTGAAAAGTGAAACTAAAATAATCGTACATTAATAAAAGATTTTACAAAATTATTTTCAATAGTATACTATAATTAAAACGATAATTATAATTAAATTATAATTAAAAGTGAAATAAAAGTCGGCAATGTACGTATTCATCACGATAAATTTTAGAAATTGTAGAAATTAGAATGGTCTCTTGGTCCTCAAAGAAACGCTCAAATTAATAAATGTTTCAAATTAATCACCTGGATATTACTTTGCTCTTCGAGCAAATGATAGCAAAAAATCAAGTTGTTCCACACAATATTTGTTACACTTACGTAAATGAATTTACATTGCTCATATGGATGTAAATTTCAGCACCTAATGTTCAACGATTTGTAATATTAAGTTAATTAACATTAATTTAAATAAGAGAAGAGGTTTTAGACCATCCAACTGCCTCGTTCCTCTCAAAACAACCTCAAACGAAGAGCTGGATATTTGAATTTACTATTTCAAATTGTTTTCCAGTTTTCGCAAAAATACAATTTTAGAAAGGGCAAAATTGTTCTCTTTAATACTTTAGTTGTAGGAAGACGCCAAAAAATTTTGTATTTTTTCAATTTTTCAAAAATCAGAGCTTTTAACCAACATTAGACTTACGTCATGTTTTGTCTTCACACTATCCAACAATAAAGGTCAATCAAAATCAATGGCGCCACTTTTTTGAAAATTTTGCAAACGTTCCAGGGGCTTCGTGTAAAGTACTTCCCAAAATATTGGTTTCAAAGAACCCCGCACAAACCTCATTGAAATATGGTTTCGGTCAAATTATCTGAAAAATTAGTATGTTGTTCCTTAGATCATAGTGATCAAAAGTCGTTATGGCCGTTTAGCAAAGAAAGCAGCTCTTTTTGATCTAATGCATATTTTAAAACGGAAATCATGTCGATAAACAATTCAATTTAACATATTAATTCTTTTATTGTAAAATAAATTACATGTATTTTTCTTGTATTTAGTGAATTTCTAGTTCGTAAATCGTTGTGTAGGCAAAATGTAGGTTTTGTGGGACCTTGTTTCATTTAAAGTATGTACGAGTAAACTTCCGAGGCATACTTAAGATCCCTATCATCCAACTACTGAACAACCAGCATTCATTTTACAATAGTTTCTCTTACATGCAATATGGTAATGAAAGCACATGCTTTGAAGCAGAAGGGTAGAGTGCATTGGTGTCTGCCGAGAGCCAATAGTTGTTGAAGCAGAAAATGGAATCGCGTTGTCTCTACCTTCCCAGGGCTAGTCTGCCGAGGAGCTCTGTGGTTGCCGCGTAGCCTCGTAGCGCGATCCATCACTCCCCTTTCGGAGCCCGGAGACAGATCGCCCCCGCCCACTCCCGCCTCGCCCGGCACCGTCCCTTCCCGCTCCGCCCCGCCTCTCGACCCCTCCTCTGCCACGCCTCTCACGGCCTTGCCCACCGCGGCGCACCGTTGCCCGCACTGGCCATCTGCGTTGGAGGGTTTTTCGCCCGAGCCTCGCACTTCTGCACTCGTGGACGACACCGGCCTGCAGGGCGCGAAAAAACACGAAGAAAATGTCAAGGATGAACAGTCAGTTTATGATGTGCACATCTATTGATGAAATTAAATTCGTAATTATATTCAAATTCCAGGATTAAAGAGATATCAACCACAATTTTAACAACAACCAAGGTTTTAAACAATTTTTCTTTGTAGAAAATTCAGCCATACACGTGTTTTCTACCAACGAATTTTCTACAAAGTAATTTTTTTAAAGCCTACAATTGTGGTTGATATCTATTTTGTCCTGAAATTTCATAATAGAGTACCACAAGATCTCTTCTCTCCCAACAGAATTTGTAATTATATGACACAATGTCAAGCGACAATAAAAAATATGGGAGATCTCTAATTGCGGATCATGGTACTTGATGCGTTAATGCATGACCTCTCATAACATGTAATCCATATAAAATAGTAAGTGTATAATAATAAAGAATTGTAAGAAATGTTGCATGCATTCAACAAAACAACTAAGGCATAGATTTTAAAACACCCAAGAAAGAAACTTTAACAGACGTCACACCAACCACTCTGGACATTCCCAATATTATCTAAGTGGTTCACATCATTGAAATTAATTGTTCACTCAACAATATTGATAAATGCGGAAAGTAATTTGTCGAAGCGGAATTGCTCGTATTATTTCTGTTATTAGAGAAATGGAACTAATTGTTTCATGTACAATCCTTAGATACAAAAAATACAGAAGTAAATGATTTTATACTCGTAGGAATATGTAGAAACTATTTCTGCAGTGTGATGTAAAATTACATGTAGTTCTGCTGCCTTCTTTAGTTGACCTTGTGGAGAGAAAAGTTTTCGGGATCAGGTAGCACTGTTGGGTAAAAGCGTCACTGAGACAGATAAGCTAACATATGTGGCAGGGTGAGGTGGAGGGAAAACTACCTCAATGTATCATTATGAGAGATAGGTGGTAGGTGCGTAACAACATTACAAACTAGACTGGGATGGATATTCTTTTATTCCAAAGATGCAGTAATTGAAATACAAAGATATCTGTCGTTAATGTGATAAATAAAGAGAAATATCCCACGTGTCGAAGAAAAAGACAGAATTTGTTTTACCAACTTTTACACAAGTCAATCCTTCAATGCACAACAAATCACAAAAAATCGTAGTTAATATTTCACGATAACGAAAGTGAAAAATATGAAGGTATAAAAACCATAGTCCCATACATGTTTCATTTTAAAAGTAAATGAGTTCGCCCCCAAATAAAAAAAATATAAAAATCAACTATCTTAGAGTAACTTTTTTCCCATGGATTAGTGTTTGATGCAAAGATCCATTCAAAATCATGAAAAATTTGGATGTTCAGCCGTGATGAGATAAACTATTCCGTGTATTTACATTAATTTTCAGTTAGAGTTAAAACATTACATTTCTGTGATAAACGTACAGAATGGCTAAATTTAGATGTAGTTTTTGGTGTATGCAAAATGGCAATTATAAATAAAACACCTATTATTCAGAAATGTACGAGAAAGCAGAAAAAATTACAATAACTCTACAATTTGTCACAATTGAATAATAATATTCATTGTTTTAATATTAATCACATCCTAATACAAACCACTTCGAACAAAAATTCCTAACTGTTTTTTTATGCTTCTGTGATTGCACATTCTATCAACTAGCACAGAAGATCCACCACTTTGTATACTCGATCCCAGGGCCACAGAATCGCGAGCTTCCCCACAAGAGCGCTATTTTCCAGAAGAGCCAAAATTAGCCGGCAAATAAACCCGGCGACGCGACGCGGCGCTGCGCGGAGCGGTGGCGGCGAAGTAATCGAGCTTTAATTCGCGTGGCGTGCGCCAGGGGCGCGCGCTCCCGCGAGAGTAAATCTGTTGACGGGCGCGCGCGCTGCAGCGGGCGCCGCTCCCAGAAGGCGTGGGCGCGGGCCGCGGGGACGTGGGCGCCGTAAATTCGGTCGCCGCCGGGGCTTAGCCCAGGGAAACGCCGCCTCCGGCCACGTGGCTGCGTTATCTGCGCCGCCGCCGCCGCCGCCTCCGCACCTGAGAGGGCGCTCAACCCTCGCGGCGCGTCGGGCCTCCCTCTGGAACACGCGGTTTCCTTCCTGGAGTCCTCCCTCTTAAGTTGTTTTAGATTTGTTGTTTCTTCTTTGGAGCACGCGGCGTGCCCTTGCGTACTTCCTTGGGTTTTTTCATTTCTTCCCTGGTTGTCTTCTTGACCATGTGGTGTTCCCCTCCAGTTCCTTCCCCTTTTTCTTGTATCATTTCGAATAGGCGACAAGTCCTTGCGTATTTCCTTGTGTTCTTCATTTTTCCTCTTTTGTTTCTCCTCTGGAGAGCACGGAATATCCTTGAGCACTTCCAAGGATTCTCTTTAAGTTCTTCCTTCTTTTGCCGTTTTTCCTCTGGACGACCCTGCTGTGGTATACCCTGCTTCTTTGTGTTCAACTGCAGTTCTTCCTTCTTTTTCTCTTTCTCCTACAGAGGATACGACACTCTCTTGAGTACGTACTTGTTACTTCAGTTATTTGATCTTTTGCTACTTGATCAGTTTCTTCTTATTCTATTCAATTTGTTAATTTCTTTTCTCTCTCTTTTCTTTTTTATTCTTATCTTTAGGCTCTTATGCAAACACTCAAAACACTTTTGTGACCACGCTTAACTCAGGAAACCATTCAGAATTCTCCTCAGGAAATAATTGCTCTTTCGGGTCCATTCGTGTTTTCGCGACCCTGAAATAGAGTGTGCAAAGTCGTGAATCTCTGATTGAATTCTCATAATGTCACGTCTCCGAAGTATATTCCTTACTAGTTGAGGATTTACTAAACAAATGCTGACTTTCTTACATTTAAAAAGCAAGAAACAAACTGTGAAGTGTAAAAACGTTATCTTCTTTCTTTTTTTCGCACAATTGCCTATCCTTTTATTTGGAAGCATTCCCCTTATTCTTCATCTTTATTCTGTTATTAATTCTGTTCCTCTTACCTTTCTCTTTTTTGTACTTAAATTTTATACAAGTATTTATTATATATGTAGTATTTTATAATGTAGAATAGATATATAGGGTCTGGGCTTAAAAATTATAAAACATCTCCAAAGATGATTTTCTCTTTCTTTCCTTTTTCTTCCTTCACCATTTTGTTAACGGAAGGTTTTAAACTACGTTCATATATTTATCACATTATCGAGATTTCTTAGACAATAATGAAAAAGAGAAAGATAATTTAATTGAATGTATTGCATAAACGATAGTTTCTCTTTGCCCTCCACATCCCAATTACAAGGTATAAACAGTCAGCCCCGTAGCCAGGATCGCTAAAATAGTAGTACTGTAGTGATCTCGGACCAAGGGGTCGCGGGTTAGAGTCCCGCCTCGGACATGGTCGTATGCGTTCGTCCTTTCACCCTCTATCATCATCATATCGTTTCATCCTCACACCATGACGGTAAATCCAATAGTGGTCGCTAATGACCTAGTAGTTGATACGATCTTAAATAACAAAAGAATGGTATAAACAAATACGCTACGCTTATATAGAAGTCAAACTCGCAACTTGAGCGAAGAGCTGTTGCAGCTGCCAACGCTCCTCAGCCCTGCCATTACCTCCTTCCGAGAAGAAGTGAGGATTGTCTGGGCGAGCGCGGCGCAGCCCCTACCTCCAGAGGGAGAGCGGCGACCCACAGTGGGCTGAAACGGCGTAAACGCGCGCATTGCATTTCACGTGTAATGCTGTTAAAATAACGCGTTCAAGATGTTGTTGCGGGCTACAGATATTTAATATAAGATCTAAAGTAACTAGTGTTTGTAAAAAATATATAAATTTCACATGGTGCCACTCTAATTTTTAATAATTATTTTCATTCTGTTTTGACGGAGCTTCCAAAGGCACAAAGGCATAATCGAAATTGGAATTTCTATAAAATAAATTGTAGGAACGTATACCATTCAGTTTTATAAGTATCTAATTTGGAATTTTCTATCCAATTGTAAAATTAATGTTACGAATCCAATACGGTGAATATCTTTCTGAAAATGTCATTCTATTTCATTATTTAAATCTGAGAATTCTTATGAGCATTTAGGAAGCAGATGAAACGGATTATTTTAACTTAGTTTGAATATTTAACTAAGTAAAAGCAAAACTTGAAAGTTCTTGAATATCCCATCAAGTCCTTTATTACATTTTATGATGCAAACTTATTTTAGAAATTATGTTTAGTGTTGGTATCACTTCTAGGAATATTTTTCTTATTTTAAGGTCGCATCAACTACTAGGTCATTAGTGGCCACTATTGGATGTAACGTTATGATATGAGAATGAAACGATATGATGATGATAATAATAATGATGGGAAGTGAAAGGATGAACACATACAACCATGCCTGAGGCGGGACTCGAACCCGCGACCCCACGGTCCAAGATCACTACAGCACTACGGTCTTAGCAATGCCGGCCACGGGGCCAACTTCTTCTGAGAATTTTGTTTTTTCTTCCAATGCGCGCATTTCGGCCCGTTTCAGTCCACTGTGCGGCGCGGCGCGGCGCGGCGCGAGCGCGGGGCATCGCCGCGGCGGCGGCCATTACTCTGCCGGCGCGGCGGAGCGCTTCTGGGCCACCCGCGACCTCCGCCCACGCAATTAGGGGCCGGGTCACGTGGCCCTCACCTGAACGCCCAAACTTTCTTAAATTGTGGTCGTCGAGAAAGTTTGCGCGGAAGAGTGCCGGCAACTTTCTCCAAATTGCTGCTGGCCACCGGCGAGCCAATTTATCTGGAATAGTTTGCGGTGACCAGATGTGAAGGAAGCATTTGAGGGCAGTTTCAAAATAATATAGAAGTAGCCTGTATAATTAATATTGCATGGAGAACTACAGGCAGTTAATAATAGTTCCTTTGCCATCAAAAACCTGGTAGTTTACTGTTTTAGGAGAGTGTTAAATTAGCGTATATTATTAACAACTGCTCACCACTAGAGTAATTATAAACAATTTTTTTCTTTTACAGAAACCATATTTTCCTGAACCATACATTTTGAAATGCAGAAAAATATATAATTATATTTACATAGAGTTTTTGGAAATTAAATTTTCAAATTGCTTCTTTTCTGTATTCAGGATTTTGCTTATATCGTCCATCAAGAGAGAACAAGAATTTGGTAGCTACAAGCGTTCGTTATTAACAACAGTGATTTTTTTCTCTGCCACAAAATACTGGTTAATTAGCAATAATAATAAAGACGTGCTTCACCATTTTCAGAAACATACATTAAAATTACTTTCTATGGCTGTTTCATTATGTCCTATTTAATCGACATAAAAATAATCAAAAGTTTTAATTGGATGTGTAAGTATGTTTTAAAAGAAAAGTAAAACTATTGTAGGTCTATAAACAGTTACATAATTGCAGAAGTATTTAAAGTAATGTCCTCTACTCTTAGACAGTTTTTTTAGTTTATTCTTTAGATTAAATTTAGAAAGTGACGATTACATAACTAAATACAAGAGAAAATCTTCGATTTGTTTCAATTTCCTTTGCGATTTTACATAAAATAACCTTGAGTCTTTAGAACGCGTGAACACGCCACAATATTTCTTCCTAACAGAGATGACGACACCCATTCCAACTATCAGGTTATGACGCCAGCGCACAGTCGACATCAATATGTTTCGGATTTTATCCGACACATGTCAGTTTTTTTTTCAGTTACTTCCTGGAAATGTTTAGGTCACGCAGTTCGTCTCCTTTCACGTATAGATATTGGGCGTCGTAGCCCCCTACGAAAGAGGGAGCTCACACTGGTACTTGGAACCGAAAGCCATACCGCAGAATATGAGAGAGCTTTGAAATATTCGTAGCAACCCCACCATAGACACGACAGAGTGCGGCTAGCAAACGCAGGTCGGCGAATTTTAGGAGAGCAAACTTGAAAATGCAACACAATTTTTACACTCCGATTATATTACTAGGACTTTCTCTGTAAATGAAATAACACAACACTGAATAATTCAGCGTGTAAATACCAGAAAACTACTTTTTCACAAAAAAATTAGTTGTACATGACACCAGTTATAAGAATCAGATAGTTGTGTAATATTAACAATTCTCAGTAATATATTACATAAATGCCAGTAATGATCCTGTTTTGCTTTTGCCTTGATCTAAAAGAATTCAGTATAAAGCAACAAAATTATTTGGAAGAAGATCATTTTGGAAACTTTTGTAACGATTGTTTTATTTTCTATTTACGAAATATATAAGCGGGGTAGCTCACAACAAACTTGCCTTCATTCTTACGATTAGACTTCTAAATGTGAAAATAGCTCTGTATGATCTTACGATAATGTGTCATCGGATGTTGCAGATGTTGCAGAGATATAAAGTTATGATTGTCGCGATAAATCATTAAGCTTCTTTATTTACCTACGTAATTTTGTGTACCCCAGATATAGACCGTCAAATAAAATTAGTAATGAAAAATACTGTTTCTGCGGGAAAGGGGACACATTAATTGCAAACTAAGTGATACTTATTTTGTGCGTACGTAGAAAATTAATCAATGGATAATAGAGTGCTCCAGAAAAGAAATAAGGTAAGATATTAAGACAAAATAAGAAAATAAGAAAAAATGTATTTCTTTTTATTCCATTCTATTATTCTATTATATTATATTATTCTCAGTATTTGTATTCTATTTTACATTTTAAGGTAGGATTAATCCTACTTCTGCCTGCTAGCGGTGTTCCCATGCCTGGGCTCTGTTTTCATTTACTATTCATGTCTGGGGGCAAGGGAGACATTTGGCGAGCATGACGTATTCCCTACAGGTGTTGTCAAGGCCGATGTCACGAGCGGGAGTCCGTGACTGAGTGCCACGACGAAATTGTCCCTCCACGTAGTTCATCACCCCGCCACCAGAGACAACGCCATCCCTATTGTAAAACGGCGGGGTTACTACTACTCGTGATAGTTCCTTTTCCCGACGCTAATTGCGCAGAGAAGCTCGTGGCATGCTACGGTGCCACGACGCGTGCCACAGCCACCAGTAGAAGGCCTTGACATCACTCCCATACACCACATATAACATTCTTAGCTTGCCTAATCTTACCATCCGTCACCCACTTCTAGAAACTGAGACGATTGTAATGGAAAGCTACAGCACTATTTTTGCTCTGATCGGGAATCGAAACCGGGATCGCATCGGGGAAAGCTAGTACGCTATATATGAGCCGCCCGCTTAGAAAAGAAAATTAAAATAAAATAAAGAACGTCCAAAGACTTTAAGATGCAATTTAGCAATTTTAACAAATGTGTCACATAATTTCGTTGCGAAGTTGTAAGTACGGGAATGACACGTGTGGCGTTGCATCTCATTACCGAGCACTTGACTTCCCCCACTTTCTCTCCCCAACTCATGCGTGCGTGGGCGCGTCATGCGAGGCGAGGCCTTGATCGGGAATCGAAACCGGTATTGCATCACGGAAAGCTAGCACGCTATCTACGAACCGTCCGAGGGGGTTCGAAAGAAAATGATAGTGAAATAGAGAATGTCTCAACAATTAAAGTCGAAATTTGACAATTTTAACAAATGTACCACACAACCTAATTGCAAAGTTGTAAGAACGGGAATAACACGTATGGCGTGGCATCTCATTACAGAGCGCTTGACTTCCCCCACTTTCTCTCTCCGACTCACGCGCGCGTGGGCGCGGCCGCGGTGGGGCGAGGCCTTGATAAGGGCAAACAAATGACTGCAGGGGAAGGAGAAGAAAGTGCGGAGGAGCGGGGCGAGGGAGGGGGCTGTTGGCGATGCCTCGGCGTAAATATCCGAAGGCAAGGCGCTTTGTGGGGGAGCAGATTTATGACGCATGGCGAGGACCCGGGGAGGCGCCGCGGTAGGCGCCGCCGCGGGGATGTGCGGTGTGGCAGAGGGCATGGGAGGGGAGGGAAGAGGTTGGGTGAGGAGGGGAGAAGATGGAAGAAGAGGGAAAAGGAGGTAAGGGATGGGAGAGGAGGGGAGGATGGGGTGACGAAGGGAGAGGAGGGGAGACGGATGGGTGAGGAGGGGTGGGGAGAGGAGGGGAGGGGAGGTCTCAGAAACACCACTCACGCGCTGCCTGTTTCTGGAGGTGGCGTCCGTGAGGAACGCAAGCAGGAGATAATCCATGGGACAAGTGGAGTATGACTTCGTCATGAGATGAGGAAGAACACAGACACGGAGTTTGCTGTACATATTTATTTACAATAGTTTATTACAGTATATATATATATATATATATATATATATATATATATATATATATATATATATATGCACTCCTAAGGAACGCTGCTCTCCACAGCACTCCGACTCCTGAGACGAGCCGCCTCAGTATCTGCCAAGAGAACCCCAGCTCGCTACACTAGCGCCGCCCCTAGTCTCTAGACGCTGCTCGCGATCACTTCCGCACATCGCTACGGTCAACCTCGAATGCCGTGGAAGCTTTTTCCACCCGCCTCCCTTGTGAGGCATCACGTGACCGACCTCCCACGCACAAAGCGTCATTTCCTCTCGAGATTTGGGCCGGCTTCAGATGGACCCTGCCGTCCATCTGCAGACGATTTCTGTCGTCACACATCACTTGTGCGAACCGACAGCCGCCTTCTCAGACACGCCCCCAGTTGACAGACCTTCGAGAGACCCCGGGGGTCCAGCCGCCGCCAGCGCGGCACGAGAGAACCAACCCCTCCCCCTTGCACGACTTGTGCGGTCAGTCGAGCCCAGTGCTAGACGGTATAGGAGTCTCCTGGTGATGGCATGGGATTCATTGGACTTGAGATTCAATTGGCTGGAGGTAAAAAGGCAGTGGAAGCTCTGACGTTGTGCTTAGATATAATTAACAAGTGACCATGAATGCAATGTGCAATTTTGATAACTTGCCTTCCTTATTCTAACGTGTTCATTTTGAAAACATGAAAGATGTATTAGGAATTTATTTTGAGCTCCAAATTTGTTAATCTGAAAATTGATAAGTTAAAGGGATTGTACTCGTTAGTGACTACTGAAACATATTTTGTCAAACTAACGTGGATGTTACGTAATGTAACTAACGTTGTGGTTTGTGAGTCTGCTGATAAATAACTCAAAATTGTGCCTTTGTCTGATAGCACAATTAGTCGTAGAATGCTACCTTGCCAAAGACATTAACAAGTTATTCTAGCAGCTTGAAGGGACGTAATTTGAGATTCAATTGGATGAGGCAACTGACATAGCTGAATTTGCAGTGATGTATATTTGATCCGCAACATGAGATTTATAGCTGAAAATAAATTGTTGTAAGACCTTCTCTTTTGTGAGAATATAACTCTTGGAATGACAGGAAAAGATTTATTTGAAATTATTAATAAATAATAGAAGAAAACCAACTGGACTGGAGAAAGTGCATTGGAATATGTAAAGATGTTGCTTGCACTGTGTCAGGATGTTACCGAGGATTACAAGCTATTATTTGTGAAAGATATCCTGGTGAAGTTTAGACCCACTGCTTTATACATATGGAGTCCCTTGCTTTCAAGGACATTAGCAGCAACTTGAATGAAGTGATGCTTATTGCAATAGTTAACTATGTGAGAAGTCATTCCCGAACAGCCTGGTTCTTTCAGAATTGTCTAATAACATGGGAGCTGAACATACATCCCTATTATTTTATTGCAACTCCCGTTGGTTGTCCCACTATTGTTTTCAAAATGTAATCTCTTGTGTTTTGGAACTAAGACGTGAACTATATTCGTACCCTGTAGGAGAAAATCATGATAGTGATGAATAAATTATTGATAGTATGTTTCTTCAGAAGTTGGTATTTCATTGTGACTTTTTTTAAACTTATTATTCTGAATGTGTCTCTATGTCTGGTATCCATTCTATAGCTGTCGGATTACGTTTCAGGCCCTAAAAGGAAATTGCTAATAAGATAATTTCCTTGCTTTGGAAAAGAGAGGTTGAAGATGGGGATATTTCGGACTTTTTTCCTATGTTATGCAAGTTGATATAAGAGATAGGTGAAGAATTAAAACAAGAAATCTCATCATTGTTTATGGAACACTTGAAACAACTTCACTTTGATAAGAATTTTCTATTGGTTTCACTGCACAACTTGTTCAGGAATCCGTTTAACATTGACCCTTTCTCAAATTTCACAGGACAAGATGAACTACAGACATCTTTCGTCAGACAACACATTAAAGACATTGTACCAAACTGCAACGTTGTCTGAATTTTGGTGTTCCGTATGGAGTGCGTATCCATAGTTAAGAAGGCCTTGTGTTTTCTTCTTTCTTTTGCCACTATTTACAGGATTTTCAGCTTTAGTGGTGATAGAAGACAAACTCTAGATATAGAATAAATCTCAAGAATAAGATACGTATTGCCATTTCTAAATTTGTGCTGAGATTCGATGAACCGTGTGACACTAAACAAGCCCATCCACCTTCTTGACTCTTCTGAACTATCAATAATCTCGTTTTTTATAGTTTCTCTTTCTTTTTATAGTTCTTCTTCTTTTTTATAGCCCTCACTTTATCAAATATTAAATTCATTAATTGTAACAAAGAATAGTGCGAATCACTTGGAATAATTATTTTGTACACTGTAAGAATACACTAAAAAGTGTATACCATGATCTTACTTTCAGGAAAAAATATTTAGTTAATAACAATTTAATTTTAATGAGTGGAGGCATGTGCAGAATTTGTACCTAAACGGAGTCACAGCAGCAAAAAGTTTGAAAATCACACTTATACATGGTAAAGGACGAGCCCGTACAATAGGGAAAGCAAACAAAACTAAAACTGAAAACAAAAATCTACCAATAGCTAAAAGGTAAGCACTCACAACTTGCCCTTCAAAATAAAATTCTTGGATGTAAAAGTATCCTGCAACCCATGTGAACCTACGGCGTTCAATTTAGGGGCTCAGCCAGGGTCTCCAACATCGCAATTCTTCAGGGATTCCAGTTCAAACATATTCGATCAGTAACAAACGTACTCTAGTAATTCAGCTATAAAGAAAGATTCAAATGAAGATCATGATAAGAAAATATAATGTCTGTGAGTCAGAAATAACACACTGAATGGAAACATCATCAATATCATTTCGCAATTAATCCTTTAGGTAATGGTGAAAACACTAGAGGACTACAGCGACATTAACAGCTAACTAAAACATACCAATTTTATTAAATAGAAATGCTACTGTTAAGTAACATTTATACTCATGTAAATAGTCTTAAACCAGTAGTCAAAACTTTCTGTAGAAATAACTTGCTAATAAGCAGGTTTTATCCGAAAAAATTTATCGGATCAAAGTGTAGGGTCCACAATCGCCATGATCTCATGTATAGACCTTATCACATGCGAATCAGTATTCGAATTATGCCACCACTACACAGATATTTTTTCAAGCTAAGAAATAAAAACAATCCAAAATTATTACGGGAAATGCAAACATAAATTCCCTTCTTCCTAAAACGTTCTGCATCCGCTACTGTGCTAGGTATTAGTTAATTGAGAACAACAGTTCTAAAACCACTATTTCTTTCTGCGCCTCTATTAGTTCTCTCTTGCAGTCTCAGGTAGAGATGTTAAGGATTCAAAATAGTCATTAGAATTTTTTGTGAAAGCAATAAAAATAAAATTTGGAATGTTGACTCGCGTATCCTGACAGCGACCAGCAATCTGGTTTCTGAAAAATTATGTTGTCAGCGCAAGCAAGCGTTAAAATCTGTTTGCAAACACTAAATACATGAAGTACGATATTATGTCGCCTCTTTGACGTTATATACTAACTGACGTGTTTTTACTAAATCTACGAGTGGTTCACGTCAGCTGGTGCCTGCCCACATTTAATGCGCGCATATCAACACGCGAAGCGTTCACAGAGCGTACATTAAGCGTCTGGCAAAGACTGTCATTGCACTAATATTGGAATGAGGACTAACATGTCCTGACAACGCAAAAACACTCTGCTTTGTGTGAAAACCATACCACAGCGACCAAGAAGTACTCTTGGTTCGTGTTGCAACAAAGCAAGCAATAGAGCGTTTTCCTGGAGTTCTTATAACTTCCTAGAAATTATAGAATTTAGCCCTCGCTTGTCCAAACAGTGCTGCGCAGTGGTAGCGACGCTGAGAAGTACCGTAGTTTAAATGTAGAATACGATTTCACGTGTTTTTTCTCTCTCTGCTTTAGCTCACTGTTTTTGGGAGAAAAATAAACCTATCTTCTGCGCGCGATACTTGAAAATGCGCGAGATTAGCCTGGATTTGTGTCAAGGAGAGATTACAACTGTACATTAAAGGTTGGACACCAAATTTAAATAAAATGCAAAAGCAATGTAGTAACAGGGGGAATAGACTTGTATTCAATATCGGCAAGGCAGGAGGTGTATGCACGCGGATCGAGCAAGTAAACCCCCGACATTTTTTTCGCCAGGCGGCGGTTCAGATATGCGCTTTCCCTTCTCCTCGTTCACCCCTCTGCTCCCCCGCCTCTTCCTCCTTCGCGTTTTAAGATGTGGCTCCTCAGTTCTTCTTCGACATCTGCATTCTCGTGCTACAATTTACGAAGTTTAGGAGATTAACCTAGTCGTCCCTTTAAGGAAACAGATTTTACATCGATTCGCTGTTATTTATTTCTTGCGTTGCCATCCGTGCGGTTTGTGGGAAGGGTAATGTTATGTTTGGACATGATCCATGGGTTTCTGCTTTTCCAAGCTTGAGTGCTACTTTCTTGTGCCGTACTTACTCAACAGGATCTCTCAAATATTTCTACAAAGATACGAATCAATATTTTGGAAGAGGGAAAACTCAAGAACTTTTGATCTATTCATATTTATTTTATTCCATAAAACTGATCACATATCGTCCTGATAATATGCATAGGAAAAACGTATAATAATGCGTGACGTTTTTCTATAAAGTTAATAATTATAATAATTATCGGCACTCAGTATTTATAATTGATTACGACAACAAGCGACATGTTTTTAATGTAGTACTTGGTCCGTCTCAACACCTTTTTTATGCACTAAGACAAAAATATTGTGAATTTCCGAGTCATATCTGCACTTTTTCCCCCACTGGAGGAAATCTTTCGCCTCTTTAAGAGGTCCAAACAGATGGTAATTACTCGCGACAAATTTGGACAAGAATTGCATATTTCATATGGTGATGACATATAGACAGGTAGACTTTTCGGAATCATTGTCTGGTTTCATGATAGTACAAACTAACAGGGATTTGATATTTGAGAAGAAAAAACTCAGTACTTCCATCTGAAAAATATTTTTCTTTTCCTTATGGTCAAGATTATAAACGCATTTCATTTATAAACTGTGGTCGAATTATTACTCTGTAGAATAGAGTTGTAAAGCTGCTGATTTTCCTCCGATTCTACATGTCTTTACACAGCTGGCGTCATAAATATTACACAAATACAGCAAACAATTGTGGGTTGCAAATTATCTCTACAAAAATGGGAACCAATGCTTTTCTTTGCAGGGAAAAAAATTATAAATTTAATCGAAATAGGACTACTATCCTAACTTAGAAAATGTAGCCAAGAAACAAGCTTCAGGATACGAAATAAACGTTGATCAAATTGCTGGGAAGTATTGTTCAAAATATGCTCAAGAACTCTTATTTGCACAACTCTTTAGTAGTTTTGGTCCTGCCAACCTCAAGTGTTTATGTTGGGCAAAGTTAGTGATATCTAAATCAAAGGAAATGAAACAACAGTTGATAGTGTCATTAAGAGCACGAGGTTAATTTTATTTCAGAATGCCGTCATCTAATACACTTCAAGATCTCACTGGAATTAAACAGATACGTATTAAATAATAAGTTTGAGACACGGGTATATGGGAAATGCGAGGCAAACGAAATGTGTTTTGTGTCACACAAAAGAAGTATTTATAAATAAATTATTTAATGCATTTTCTATTGTCCTTTACATAAAAATATTTTTATTTTAGAGGAATATACTTATTAATCTTTGTTTTGTTTACGTACGTAATCTGCTACGTAAGTTTCTTTCACTTACCCCTCCTCCTGAAAAGCATTGGCAAGAAATGTTGAAATAGCTCTAAACTATTATTCAATACATTATTAGTCTTACGAGTGATCTAGTTACATAGATATACATTTTTGTGATATTATTTCTCAATAATTAGCCTTATAGGCTCAGAGTTCATGCGACTCCGACCGACCGATTCCGGTGGGTACTGGTAAGCCGGACATTCTTGTATTAAGAGTTACATTATTGTAAATGAGTACAATAATAGACTACTGTAAAAAAACGTGGGTCAAAATCAAATGTATTCTTTGCTCTTCGTAATTATTTCTTGAAGAATGTGAAAAGTCGCTCCTTACACCGATCATAATATTCTCTGTCATGTCCAAGAGAGTATCTACATTGCTGAAGTAATTTTCTCTCTCCACTTTTGCATTTTACATTTTCATGCAACTTAGTTTACATAAAATTGATCAAAAAAGCCTTTGAAATGACCTACCTTTCCGGAAATTTTTTCTTTCTATTCGTGTAGCACTCCAAAGTCGCATCTTTGCCCGTTAGTGAAATGATTCCTCATTTTCTCTTCTTAAAACGTTTCCAAGTTCAGAAGACTTTAAAACACTTTTGCCCATTACCAAAAGAGTATTCTATGAGAGCTGTTTAAAAACACAATGAGTTATCGCACAAAAGATCTGCTCTTTGCTTTTAGAAATATGTATTTTCAGACGTGAATTTTGTACTTAAACACTTTATTTCTTCTCCATCTCTGCAACCCTCTCCTTTTCTCTCCATTCAAGAAACGAAAAAGGGAACGTATTTATTCATGTATTTACATGAATGACCAGAGCAGTTATATGTAAATCGAGACATTCCTTAGTATTTAACGTGGAACGCTAAGAGGGAAAAAGCGAGGAAAAACTGCGTTTGGCGAGCGGCGGACAGACGGACGCGGGGCGGAGAGGAAGCGAGAGGCGATGGGAGGGGAAAGGGAGAGATGTCGGCAGCCGGGCCAACATGCCTAATTGTAATGCAAGGGCAGTCGTGGGTCGAAAGCGTTGCTAGCGAAATGGTCGTATCGCTGGATTAAAATACAAATACAAACGCGCGTTCACCATCAATGCGGGCGGCAACCGGAGCGCCACGAGCGGCTCTCTTCAGAATTACAAATTCCACTGGGTCACGACGGCCTCCAATTTTTTTCTTGAGTTTTTCTTTCCGCTCAGTATGGACCGTGTGCCACAGGAGGAATAAATTGTTGAAGTCGTGGCTACTGAAAAGTCTTCATCTGCTGATTTCTCATAAAATAAAGCAGCACAATTATTTTCTTCAAGGAATTCGTTAATCAAATTAAACCAGTTGTAGGAAGAAGGGTGATTGTGGGAATGCTGATGAGATGTTCACGTTATTCAAAGAGGAAATAATGGATGCCATCTTTGTCGACTTAGTTTTATTTAGATAGTCGGATTTCAACGGTTTTGCCGCCATCATCAGTCTCGCTGAATGTGACAAAGTTTGAGAGACATTGCGGTCAAGGGTGATGCAAAACTGAAGGTTTCATTGACTCATGCAGTCTTCATTCTTTTAAACAGTAGCAACATCTATGTTCCAAGATGTTCCAGCGGTTCAGGATTGTTTGAATGTCTAGAATAGTTGTCATTGTCTCCTTGAACCCACGTTGTAACCGAAGTGGATCTTAAAAAAAATCTTGGGAATGCAGGAGCCGTCAATGATAACATTTTGTTAATGAGCACGTGGTATGGAATTTCTTAGAAAGAAGTTACACATGTTAAAAATGTCCTTGGTACATAACTAGTATTGTAATGGCAAATACACGTTTTATTTACCTGACGTACACTAGTGTAAGATGGGTTCCCTATCAATCTTGGACAAATCACTGCGGTTTCTGAGATTTACCACCACATGTTCATGGACAAAAAGGTATAATCTGCGACTCTATATCGTTCAAGTACAAGAAATGCTCAGCATTTATTCTAATTGAACCAAACCAAACCGAACAAAAAATAATATAACTTCGTCCCCTCATCAATTAACTTAATCTCGTTCCTTAATCCTTCGATCCTAAACAAACATAACCAGACTGCTAATGCTTCACACTTCTCCAATTTGAACAAATGCTCCCATCACAACCTATGAAGCAAAAACTGCAAATCATACGAAACATATTTGTCAGTGCAAATAACAATTTATCCTGATTTGTTAACAACATATAATCCCATTTGGAACTAAGCTCTGAATTAATAATAAAAAAATAATATGTGTCTATAACTTGTATCAAAATTAGAAAAATATACTAGCATTGTCTGAGTACAGACTGTCAAAAATTCATCTCGTATAAGAATAAAACATGTATAGTTTTCCCACTTTAAGAATTTAACATCATACATGATTGTATCCTTTATGTCAGCTTAGAACTTTAATCTATCACTTAAGAAATTAAAAAATACCATCGAAATAGATTTTAAGACAAATAAATGTATTTTTTAAAAAACAGGTTCTTCTTCTAATATTTCAAGACTGAACTCTCTGGGTTTTGGAGAGAAAATATGAATGAGACCATCTATCCGTCTTTCTGTACAACTTTGAACAACTTAGCACCTAAACAAATCTTAGGATGTTTTTCAAAATAAATATTCTCTGTCAATCTAGCCCGATTCTACGCTTTCCGATTTTTAAAAACATTCTTTAAATTTTAGGATTACGTTACATTAAGCCTCTGTGATATTTTCAAAACTTTCTCAAAAATATCTTTCTATATTTTCTTTAAATCTCTAAAGAACGGAATGGAATACGCTTATGAAAGTCTATTAGTCTGATTCGTATTGTTAATTCTGAATTTTCGAAAATTACAAAAGTCAGAATCTTTTAGGCATCTTCCTAAAACTGGAATATTGAGGATAGGGTTTTTTTTCTTGGAATGAAATATATTTTCCACAATTAGTTCTTAATTAATTAATGTGTTTTTTAAACTTTTTAATGTAATTTTTAGTGGAATATGAACAATATTGAAATGTAATAAAAAATTGATTCTCAAAAATGAATGCAATTTTTTCTTCACACTAACTGTAGAGGTAGTGTTAAATGAACTGCAAACGTCTACGACGCTATCACAACGTCTCTATTTATTTCCGACTTTATTCTCTCGTCGTTTTCTCAAAAGAGTGATAATATATAGTGCCAATCCATTGAGTTTCACAATCACTTTTTGCCACCTCTCCCACATCTGCATAAATATGTCACGCGTGAATTGACTATTAGGTCAATTCCAACACATGACCGATACGCTACGACTATTACCATTAAGTCGTTTTATCAAACGACATGGGCAAAACTTTCCTGTGTAAATAATCTTCATCAACTCTTGGCTTAAAAACCAACATCTCCTTTAAGAATATCACATGCGCAATCCATCACTTACCCTTTAAGGAAAAATCCATCTGTTAAAAGTAGGTATACCAAAATAATACTAAATATGTAGTGCCAGCCAACGAGTTTCACGATGATTTCTCGCCACCGCTACCACATCTGCATAAAGATGTCACACGTGTGTGGAAGCGAGGGAACACCTTGTGAAGAAGAAGCTGCTTCTGGAAGATGACAGCGCGGAGACGTCGTTGCCAGCCGCCGCAGACGACGAAAATTCCTCCCGGAAATTTTCTCCGCCTCTCCGTCGTCGTCGACGGCGGCGACGGCAGCGGCGGCGGAAGAGGCGCGACGATAATGCACGGAGGAGGAAGCGAGATGGAAGGGAATATGCGGAGTGGAGAGCAGAAATAAGCAGGCGGAAGGAAGTTCATCTCATTTGACGAGACTTCTCAACTCGGCGAGGTAGCGCCACCGTTGCCGCTGCTGTCGTCGCAGCCATCGCCCGCCCAGAGGCGGTGCGCTCTGCGACTTGCGTCGCCACGCCCCGCCCCCATCGCGCCCCGCCCCGCCCCGCCCGGACGCGCTCCGCCACGCCACGCCCCGGCTCGGTCCTACTCGCCCCGGCCCAACTCGCCCCACTCCGTCCCGCCCCAATTCGCCTCTCCCCACTCCGCCCCGCTCCACTCCGCCCCGCTCCACTCCACCCCGCTCCACTCCGCCCCGCCCTCCTCTGCCGTGTCCCGCTTTGTCCTAGCTTCACCCCGCCCCGCTCCGCTTCGCCCCTCTCAGTCGTTGCCACCTCCTCTCGTACCAAAGCCACCACCGCGCAGGTCCCCGCTTTTAATGCCATCGCTCTCGCGACCCCGCCTTTCTGCAACTCCCCGCCTCCCTGTACTCAGAATTGCTGTCCCCGCGATCACAGCGGCTCGCTATCGCCATGCTGCTATCATCGTTACTCAACGCCCATTGGGTTAATGTCCTTTCGCCTCCTCTACCCATCAATTTTCTTTCTTCCTCTCTACCTCCCTCCCTCCTTCTCCCTCTCTCTCGCTCTCTTGCCAAGCCTTCATACCTTTGAGAAAAAAAGCATTTGTTGTAGGCACATATGAGTGAATGACGTGCTCACTAAACGAATGACGTACCGGTGTCCCAGGTATCCCACTCAGACACGTTCTCACCCGCTATTGTCCCTGTTATGCACATGCACTTGGGATTTCTCATTATCACTCTCCATTGCCAATCGGCGCCTCCCCTCAATCCTTTTCCGCTATCCTTGCTTTATTATTCACGATTCTTATGGTCCTGCCTTGCAACACTCACTTGTCTTCTGTATTACCCTACCGTCCCCAGCCCTTTAACACCTCTCCCCTTATTTCCTGTATCTACCCCCTTCACACCAGCTTCTGCTCTCAATCGCCTCCTCTCCCCACGAAGACGTCTCCAGCTACTTCACCCTTCCGGTCATTCGGTCATTCTCCGATCTCCCTATGACCCATCGCCCTCCGCCCGCCGCTTCCCTCCCGCGCCGCAGAGCGACTCCTTGACTTCGCAGTCACCTCTCGCCCGTTTTTCTCCCTGGCGCGTTCGCACCGACGCGACGCGGCGCCATCCGTCTCCGCCCTGGCAGCCCCTCCCCTTCCCTCCCCTCTCGGCCGCGGACGCCACCCCATCCCCGCCCTCTCGGCGCTCAGCCTCGCGCGTTTGCTCAGAGATGGAGCCCCGCGCGCCGCCGCGCCGCACGAAGTGCTCCTATCCATCGAGAGGGCGCCGCCTGCCGCGTGCGCCAGGCAGCAGGCGGCGTTTTTAATGCCATCTTCAGTTTACGACGGGAGGAGTGGAAGTTATTCTCTGAAGCTGTAGCGTAATACGTCCTGTTACGATCATTTGTTAACTTTTAAGTGTGCTTCTTCAAATTTCGTGAGGAATTAAATAATAATAATAAAAATAAAAATGACAATAATAATAATAATATTAATAATAATAATAATATCTCAAAGAATATCTCAAAGAAAAGGAGTGAAAAAATTCTAAAATATCAACCATTGGCAAATGAGATAAAGGAAATTTGGAGCGACGTAGAAATGGTGACTATTGTACCAATTATTCTAGGTGCCACTGGTGAAATTCCGAAGTTCCTTCATGAATCCCTGGCTGAACTACAACTGAAGAAGGGGCTATACATCCAACTGCAGAAGATTGTCATACTAGACACAAGCAACATCGTGAGGAAGTTTCTAAACCTTGATGGTTGATCCAGTGCTGATTACGACAGATGAATCGTGTATCTCTTGTTCATGGTAATCGAGATGCATGTGTTGAAAGAAGCGAAAAGCAAAGAAATAATAATACTAATAACAATAATGCACTTATTTCTTTTAATTTCATTTCATGTAAAATAAAGTAAATGAATAATTGCAGTAAATATTTCTTCACTTTTTAATGAATATTGAATTGACTCCCCTTCAACATTTAAGTAGGAAACGTACGGGCTACAAGCACATTCAAGAACAATCTACGTGCAATTCATTTGATTTCAGGGTCTAATAACTAAAGAATTCCAGAAGGAGGGGCTTTGTGCTGAGCAATCCCTAAAATAATGCAGCACCCCCACTAAAGAGATGGTTACAATTTCGTGCTTATATGAGCAAAGTTAAAGATATTGAGACGAATCCAAATACCTATAAGATAATTAATGTGATTCTTAAAATATGTTGACAAATTTAGACTACAAAATCAAATAATTTCGAGCAAATACGAGCAGGTTGGGGATATATAATTCTTGAAGAAATAAACAGAAATAGTTTACATTGATTATTTAAAATATTTTAATAATTTTTAGTTAATACATATTTTTATTCGAGGACATTACTGCGAAAACAAACGAACTCCTATGGTTCAGTAGATAAGAACAGAGGCGAATGTACGAATTACCCAGGTACTACATGCCTTGTAGTAATATTTACTTTGTGAGGATTTTAAGAACTGAATGGTGTAAAATGAATGTATTTGTAACAATAAGTCATATAGAAAAGTGACATTTGGCTGATAAAGTCACTGGAATTATACGTTGGTCGCCCGAAAATGGAATTTGAGAATGTGGTAGAGCCGTGAGGACATCCGAGACATGAGTTTCGTCGCAACTCCAATCGGGCTTAATTATTCTTGTTCATCAGCATCTAAAGAAAAATGTTAAACTTTTCATTATCTAATGAGTGAGAGAGAGAGAAACAGATTTAAGTTATTAAACAATCAGTTACAGTACAGTAGCAGTTACGGTGCTGTAACTTCAGTAAAAATAAATTGTTTTTATTTATTAGCATGTTTCAGTGGTAGGAAAAACCATCAACTCCTGTTTTTTCCCCAAAGTCAAACACGTTATTACCACTTGAGGACTCGTATGAGTGGTTATTTTCAGTCTCACGAAGAACAATACAATGTTTTTAGACTCTGAGAAGTAACTATTGTTTCGCCTTATATTAAAACCTGAGCTAATGTTGAGAACAGGGAATAATATTGATAAAAAGAGTTTATAAATTGAATCAAATAAAGTGTGAATTACGAGCAGTAACAAAGTAATAAATTAATAAATTAAAGGGAGAATAAAGAGAAGTATTTCAATATATGTTAGATTGATTGTTTCTTTCGTGTTCCCAGATGAAAGAACTGCTATGACTATTAGTTCCGTACGAGCAGTGCATGTTCTTTGACCTCGGGAAGTGGCGATGATGTTTACCGCTGGTTGGTGAGAACCGACGTCGACCTACAAGTCACCTTGCGGGATTCTACCATCAACGGGGTACCGTTTCAGCTGAGACAAACCGTAAGCCCCCGACTGGTCTTCGACGTCTGTGGTAGTGCAGTGCGTATGGGGTAGATAAGAGATGAAGGTAGAAGAAGGAAGAGGGTGGAAAGATGCGCGTAGACCGTCGCTCGTTAGAGAACAGCTCTGGCACTCACCTGGTGTTGATCGGAGAAACCACGGAAAACTACCGATCAGAGCTAGCCGGCCGCTAGAATTCTCCTCGAGACAGCAGCTAAATTCGTCCTGGCTATCTAGATAATGTCGAAAATCCTGCGACCGTCGCAACTTGAAACTAGGACCACCCCGCCAGGCCTGCATTGACGAGGGTTGATGCCCTGCGCCACCTAAGTCAGTACATATGTTAGAAAGTCGTGCGTTTTAATTAATTATTTGCACATGACCGTGGTTGCGAGTGTCATTTAGATTATCACTACCAAGGAGAGGATTTTATTTCCGTAAAATATCTTGAAATATGCGACTAAAAATATGCATTTATAGCCTAAAAATTCTGAAATATGTACTATAATATGCAATTAAAATTAACAATATTTCATTTCTTGTATAAATCTTTCTCGATAAAATTCAGGAGAAGCATGCTTGGAGAAATTTTTGCGGGAGAAATAATTGAAGTAAATATGCACGTTAGTGTCGCGTAGTCTGGCGCCCGCGTATGCATAATGACGTAGCTCCGCCGTGGAAAGAGCGTCTCAGAAGTACAGGCCTACATAACAGTTTGACCTCCGCTTAGTGGGGGGACGAATGTTATTCGTGAGCTCGTCGCCCGTGGCTAGGACATTCCATTCCTCCGTAGGTTTAGATCGGCCCAAACTGGTCCTGCCGACCTCTCTTCATCCCTAGTCGGTTCAGACCGGCCCTAACCGGCCCTGCCGACACTCCTCCACTCTCCTAGTCCAGACTGATTCTCCGGAGTCCTACTAGCAGCTTCCCGCCCTTACTCCTGACCGCCGTGCACTTCGAGTGGCCGCTGAAAGGTCGCTCTTCCGGGGAACAGTCCTTGCCGAGGCTGGTTTACGTTAGGTGCCTATATAAGTGACACCTCCCTAATAAACTGCTGTTTGCCATGACTCGGGTCATCCCTGTTCTTATTGCTCCCTCTCATCCGCCTTTGACCTTAAGAGAATAGGGAATGGCCCGGAGGGCACCTTCTGCCCTTACCGTCCTTCCAGTCCCCAGCATGTAGTGGCAGATCCCTCGCCCTGACATTAGTAAAGTAACTGTCTTGTTTTATTTCTGCTGTCTGGATTAAAAAATTTGATATCAAAAATTAACTTACATTCGCACAAGTTTTTTTTATCATCTCTAGAAAAGAAAAATTCTCGAACTTTGACATAATCTTCCTAATCAATGAACGCTCACAAATTAATAGGTTCTACGAAAACATGAGACGTTTTACGTAATCATTTACAGAAACATTTTACAGAACTTTTTACTTCTCTAATTTTAACGAAAGATGCAAAATAATTCTCCTTTAATTACAGGAATCAACAGGAAAAATTGGCCAAATTTGCAGAAATATACACCAACATATTAATCTACTTATCATCCAATTCTAACCAAATATTAAGAAATTCCACTTAGCTATGCCCTGAAGCAACGGAAAAAATATGCAAAACAACAGAAATCCGCTCTCTAATCATTACCAAAACATATAACAAAAGCTTGTTACTGGGATGCGTTGCGCAGTATAATTTATAATAAATAAATTATTTATACATTCATCATTCTGAAGTTATCAAATCAGTTAACTGGACTCATATGCTTTATAACTTTGAATAATTAATCAGTTTCATAATGTATATTTTCATGAGAAGCATGGATCCAGAACTGAAGAGGACCGCTACGTTTCAATCTACTAATATATATGTTATTTCTAATATTACAAACAATTTATTTATATTCTATTTTAAAAGCGTAGAAATAGATTGCAAACCATAATATTAAAAACTCCTGATATATTAAGACTAAGTGTTTTTTAGGCCTATGTTTCTATATGAGAAGACAGAACATTGTGTGTCACATTGTCATATATCCCGTTTACATAAATATGTTTGAAATTCTAGGTAAATCTCTTGTGCTTTATATACAACGTTTAACTACACAATCTAATAATGTGGGGATTTATTAAGAGATTTGCTTTAAAGAAAATAATAATTGTCATATTAAATTTGAAACTACGTCCCAGCATGGATAATTAATGTAATAATAATTGAAAAATACAGGATTGTCTGACGTTTTAGACCCATGAAGTAGATAATGAAAGAATAAAAGTATTAAATGAAAAGGATTTTCATTTTAACTGAGATTTTTTGAAACATATTTCATTTGTTACACACGTCATTTACGATTGAAGCAAGGATAGTGAGGCAAAAGGACCCGAAAGCTTAGAAGCGGCACAATCACGCTCACTGAACAAAAGTCAATTCAGCTTATTTGCGTTCACTTTATGCTAACAGGCTACTAATCTCCGCCCACGCTGCGCGAGGAATCGACAGTTTCCTCGTGAAGAGTCTCGCCCGTCGAGCGGGCCCTGGCCGTCGGAACGGCACGTGTTGTAAAGGGTGCTACCTGCGGGGGTGTGACGCCACATAAGCGGCCTCACTCCGTCCATCGCTACCATTTCTGCCTCCGTTACCGTATCTCCAGCTCGCCGCCGTTCTTCCGCCGAGCTTCCGCTCTCACTACTCCCACCGCTCCCGCCCCTTAGTCACCATGCACCTCCTTCCTTCGGCCTCACCATCCATGCCGGCATCTCCCTTTCCGCCGCCTACAGAATTTCCGCATCTTCACTGTTCCTACTACACCGCCACACCTTTCCCCTCCTCACTTTTCCACCCCCACTCACTCACCTTCCCCTCTCCCACCACTCCTAAGCCACCATTACCATTCCCACACCTTGATCGCCCCACTTACGCCGTCGCCGCCCTCTTCCCTTTCCCCCATCCGTTCATCTCCGTCCACGCTAGCTACTCCCTCCCCTCCACCCACACCATTTCTGCACCTTCCCCGTACCAACTTCACCGCTACCCACCTCCCAACTTCACCGTCTCACTGGTCACTCACTCACCCTTCCCGCCACCCCCTTCCTCCACCATCTCTTCCACCACCACCATTCCCGCATCTTCACCGCTCCACCTTCACCGTCGCCGCTCCCGCACCGTTTTCCCATTCACCCCCATCCGTTCACGACTCTCTCCCTCCGCCCCGCCATGGCCGCCGCTTCTCCACCCCCGTCGTCCCCGACTCCGCCTCCGCCTTCGCCTTCGCCTCCAGCCCCGCATCCACCCCCGTCGCCACCGTCTCCTCTTGCGTCTCCGCCTCCACGTCCGCCTCCGCCTCCACCTCCGCCTCCACCGCCGCCTTTGCCTCCAACTCCGCCGTCACCGCTCCCGGCCCGTTTTCCCTCCCGCCCCTTTCCTCTCCCACCGCATCCCCTGACCACTGCTCCTCCACCCCCGTCGCCACCGCCGTCGCCTCCGCCTCCGGCTTCGCCGCCGCGGGCGCGTGGAGCGCCTCCATGACGCGAGGCCTCTCCAGGCGGATTTACGGCGCGCGCCCCAGGCCGTATTTCTTTCGGGCGGCCCGCGCGACACGGCGGCACGCAGGCTGCGGGCGGCGCGGAGGACAATGGACAACGGGAGGGAAGGAACCGGGAGGCGGTGTGAAGGAGGAGATAAAGGAGAGAAGACAGTGGAGAGAAAAGGATCGTCAGCTTTAAAAGTAAGAAATGAAGGTCAAAGAAAGAGGAAATAGGGTAATAATAAGAAAATGATGTGGAATCGGAACAATTCCAAAAGAGGTCATTAGTTAAGTTAATTAGTTACCTAATTAAACTTCTAAAATTCTGTAAAAAATATAGATATCCACCTTGCTTAAAGCGTCAGCAAGTATTTTTTTAAATATTTTTGTAATATGTTATCCTTCACGTGAAAGTAGTTCTGCACCCCTTATTTGAAAGCAAACGTGAGACATGTATGAAAACTTGGCTGTTGAAGAAGGTATGGAGGAAATCTGTCCGTAGCTTGTTGCAGTATGCTCGGACGTCCAATTGCATAAGGATTCTCACACATTATGCAAAGAAGATCACTTGTTTTGATGATACGCTTCTAGGTATAACCCTTCATCGCATCTAGGTAGCCTGCATTAGGTTATACTCATTTGGAAATTATGATATACACATTTAGAGCCAATGAAATGTTTAAACTAGCAGATATTCTATTTTATAAAATTAAATGTAGTATTTATGTTTGTATGTGACACGAGCACATATGCACTAATGCGGAAATTGTTCATTAGCATGAATATATTTGAGTGGCCAGGAAAAAAAAAATTCAAAATGTTTCTCCCAAATAATTGTCTCTTACATTATTTAGATAAATATAATCGCTCCTGTATCTGGGTGACATTGTTTCCAGGTACGCCGTGGGGCACCTAGCGAGACCGGAAGGGGCGGGCAGATAGAGCGGGCAGACCGGAAGGGACGAGCAGAGCGAGTGGAGCGAAGCAGCAGAAGGACCCGGAGCGGGCAGAGTAAAATGAGTGGAAAAGGTGGGAAGAGAGATACGAGCAAAAAGAGAAATAGAAGGAGGCGAAGCAAAAAAAACGGTCCAAGCAGAGGGATTGGACTTAGCAGAAAAAGATGAAGAAGCCGCCTAAGTGGGAGGAACAGTTAGGGGCTGAAAGGGCGGAGCGGAGAAGTGAGTGAAGGACGGCCACAGCAGAGCGAATAGGACGTCCGTGGGCAGACGGGCAAAGCGACGTCTGGGCGGCGGACGGGACTGCTGAGCAGATGTTTGTGACCGGATCGAAAGAGGTGGCTCAGGGCATCAACTCATGTCTCTGCATTGCCTCTGATCGGGAGGTCCTAGGGTTAGAGTCCTGAAAATGGCAGGATTTCTTCGATACCAACTACTCAACTAGGTCGAATTCAGTCGCTGTTTGGAGGAGAATTCTAGCGGTCAGCTGTTCTGATCGGTTGTTTTCCGTGGTTTATCTGATCAAAAACTAGCAAATGCCGAAGCAGTACCCTAACTGTAAAAAATATAGATATTCACCTTGCTGAACACCTGGTTGGAACACCTTGGAGACACCTGGTTAGGGAAAACACCACTAGCGACGGTAGGTCATCACTGGGTCTCGCCATCTCGCGAAGGAAAACCCGATGAAAAAACATTCACTACATGTACGGCACTAAAACCTTATCAGTTGGCGCGTCCGTAATTACTAATAATCAATCCATCAATCAATCAATCAATCGGGGATCACCGAGTAATCAAGTAGTTGTAACAACACTGTGAAAATAATTTCTGCGGCGGCAAGCATTTTTCATCCATAGAACAGTGTCATCATTGCCGGGAAAACCTTTGACCGGCTGGGAAACCACAAGTGTTTGAGGTGGGGATGGGATGCGAGCGTCATTGTAAAAACATTGGAACTACGACGATATTAGCAAAAATCCCAGAAATAGAATCATTGAAATTTTCTGATAGGCTTCCTGTGGCCGACCCAGTTTTGAGGTTTTATGGCGAAACGCCATCGCTGGAAGTCGACCTTTTGAACTTTCGACCAATAAGCTCAAACGATAAAATGGGGATAGAGGGGAGGTATGAACATTCAAAGGTACAGAAACATTCTCTACGTATATCCCGCAACTACAAGCATGGAATTTTGTTAAATTCGGAGAGACATGCAGTCAGAGTGACTCCGCTGTAAATCAATTATTTCTTTTCAGTAATTAAACAATTAAATATTTTAAAAATCACTATTTATATTGAATTAATAATTTCTTTATTAAATGCAATAGAAAAAATATTTTATTACGGCTTTTTGGATGACAAAATAGAGCAAATTCAAACAACTCCAATTTCAATTTTGTTACAATGCATTATCTTACTCTTCAATTCTAACTAAAGTATTGATTTAAAACACAAATACTTACATGTTTACATAGTTAAATAGGCAACAAACGTTAAGAAATAAAATGAACTGAAAACAAAAATATGTTTGTAAAAATTGTGTGTGTCTAACATAGGGATAATTGAGACCACTGGCATACGCATGCTGTCTACAAAAGCGTTCCAAAACTTCAGTGTCATGGAACTCTGTAGTTGAATCCAAACAGGAAACTGATAGGCGTGACTGTTAAGAAGCGATGAGAAATGAAAGTAGCTAAAACGACAATATCGGCGGGAAATTATTTAAATATTATCTTGAAAATTTGTTGCGGTCTCCCTGACCGTACGTCTATAGTTTTGGGATATAGTGAGTGAGAAAATAATGTTTCATTAACGATACATGTAACCGATCTAAGAAAGTAAGGGAGGAGATAATAGTTCGTTGAGAAAGACTTAAGAAAGAAGTCATACGGGAATGAAATCAGAAAAAAATACTTAAGAATTTAGTGTGAAGGAAGAAACTGTTGCGAAGTTAGGCTCCTTTCATCTACGAGCATAAACGTGCCCTTAATGACAAAAGGAAAGACATGGAGAGAATGTGAAGAAATACTTAAAGCAATTATGATGTACAGAGATGTAAAAAATTAAAATTGTAATAATCGATAAGCAAACAAGTTGATAAGGCCAAAGTTTACTCTATAAATTATATGAATTTGATGATTTGAGTTAAATTTTATATTAATTTCAAACATTTAAATTTAGTTGGATGAATAAACGACAAGAGTTTGATGGTTTAAACGTTACTCGCTGAGTGTGGGAAGGCTTAAATACTATCCAGGAACCACTGCTATCAAATATTTTAGCAAACCACTGCTACAAATATTTAATAATTCCTGTTAGATCATAAGTGCTGCTTCGTCTCTCTGGATTTTCTGGCGATATTAGTTGATAGTTTCACTCCTGATTAATCAGTTTCAATACTTGAATTCACAGAATACCTCACGCGCGACACCACGGCTATTCGGCGTACGAGCATCGCGCGACTAAATGAAGGACACGGTCTCTTTATAAAAAAGGGAAAAATAACTTATAAATTTTAAGTTAATTAGCAAAGAGTTATTAATTAAGATTTATTTTATTTTCAAAGATAAATCATTATTGAAAGCTCAAAGACGGGGAAGATGTTTTCTATTTATTCAGCCTACACGATGAAAGCTCCTGGTATTCTGAAACAAAAATCAAACGTAATATATTTGTGTCTTTTCATTATTAAATGCTCTCTACCTACCACCGCTATATTTCATTTATAAGTAGTATGCTACATCTCTACATCCTTCAGCATAAGTTGTTGTCATTTTAACATAGTAATTTCGGGCAGTTGGGCAAATTATAATATTTATTTTTTGTCCATATTTGTTGTTCAATATTTCTTTCTGATTCCCTTCACCCTCAATGTATACTCCTCAACATGAAAAGCAAAAGTTTTTTATTTTGGCACACTGCACGAAGTGTCAGGAACAATAAATTTGTTATACTGGTGTGGTTCATTTAATACACTCGCTGAAGACGTCTGGAATAAGATTCATGTGGTACTTGATGTAACTACATTTACTTTTATATGTCCCCTTATTTACTCAAAAAATGTTGAACACTGTTGTTACAAAATTATATTATTTGCTTATTTATTTTAAGCATTCGCGAGGGTATAGATTTTTATATTTTTAAATTTCTCCGGGTATAGATTTTTATATTTTTAAATTTCTCCGTATACCTTTCAGGACTAGAAATACTGAATTCCTGGGCTTTCCGATCAAGATCATGATTTGGAAATCTCAGTACTACCATGACGTAAGAATTTTCAAACACTAAATAAGGGTATCAAAGTTAAAGTTTTTGAAAACACGCATACATTAAAATGAATGTTATGTAATGTCATCAGCATAAACATGGTCCAAAATCCTTCAATCCTTAGCGTTCAGTCCAAATTAACGGATTCTACATTAAGATGCCACCCCGTTATCGCTTTACTAAGAGGCAGTAAACAACAAATACTTGTAAATTCTTAGGGAGAGCGGGTGCCAGAGGGGACGTGGGGGTGGGCTGGGGGCGACTACGACAGCAAGCAGCAAGCTGCCTGCGGCGGAGGAGGAGGAAGGAGCAGGAGTCGGTTCGCCGCAAGGGACACGAGGTCGAGCGGGCGGCGCGTAGGAGGAGGGGGCGGGGCGGGGAGTTCAAGAGACAATATCGAAGCGGCGGCGGTCGCGATCCCCGGCCGCCGGGCCGCCCGCACATAGATCAATGACCCATCCCTGGGGCGCGCACCTCCGGAGGCGCTGGGGCAAGGACGGGGTGAAGGGGCGGGGCGGATGGGGCGACAAGGATCAGCCGCCGGAGCCAATAATCGCACGAGGGTCCCAGCGGCTCAGAGGGGCAGGGCAGGGCAGCCGGACGCCCCCGCCACCCACGCCCCCGTCCCAGCCACCAACGCCGCCGTGATACTTCTAAGACCTTCGATAGCAGTGTTCATTCCTTCAATAAATCTTTCATGCACGTGCTCTTTCATACTTCCACTTTTGCTATTTTAGGATACGCTACGCTAAAACTGCATAGTTTGCTGTAGCGATTATTTTGAAAGTAATAATACCAAACGCTAGTCTTGAAGTAAAATGCTATTTTAGTGTCGCTCTGAGCTCACTCCTCAAATTAATAGCAGGAGATAATGGAAACTCATGATTTCAAACTAGTTAGATTCAAATTCAAATGTTCAATTACACAGTAATTTTTGAATATCTATATTTTATAAATAGACCAAATAACTCATCACAAAACGGTGTACAAACACTGGAAAAAGTATTACTAAAATAATGTGTTTTCATAAAAACGTACATCTCTTCAAGAACAAAAGAGAAATGGTAAGTTGAATGAAATGGAAAGGAGAGAAGGGACACATTTAAGTGCAGTTCATGTTACTCGGGAAAGAATATGTAAGAAAAGCATTGTTTCAAATGTTTGTACGAAAACGTGTTTGAATGTAATGAGTTCCCTTCGTGGCGCTATTTTAAGATGTCTCTACTTACGTATTCTTTATGACACGGATTATTGGAAATCTTTGCTGCGTAGCGGTAAGGGCTGGAGTGGTGCGAAGGACGGAGGAGGTAAGGCGAGAGGAGAAAGGTGGTGCGGAAAGGAAGGGGAGGTAAGGTTGGAGCGGGTAAGCGTGAGGCAGGTACGAAAGTATCTCGGAAGGAAGGTACTCGCAAAAGCGGAATAGAAAGAGCGACGCGGAAAAGGCGGGACCGCAAAAGGGGAGCGTTAAGGGCGGAGCGGAATGGTCGGAGCCGTAAGGGAGAAACAGACAGAATGTGGAACAGGTAAAGATGGAGCGGGTGAAAGTGAAAGGTAAGGGCGGAGTAGGAAACGGCAAAACGGCTTTTGATTAATTGATGTTTCCGGCTGCGTCAACTGCTCAGGTCATTAGTCCCATAAGCGTAGTGCGTGTTTTTTTCCTCGGGAGGTGGTGATGATCCCCCGCTGGATGGCGAGATGGAATTTCTCCGCTGGATGGCGAGATCTGGCGCCGACCTACCGTCGACTAGCGGGGTTTTCCCCCCAACCATCTGCCACCAGCGGGGCACCGCCCCAGCCGGGACAAGTAAGCTCCCGACCAGGTCTCCCGGCATGTGAGGTAGTGTAGTGCATGTTAGTGTGTAAGAGGGAGAGGATAGGACAAGGAAGAGGAAGGTAAGATCGCGCTCGGTCCGTTTGTTAGGGTACTGCTCCGACATTCGCCTGGTGTTGATCGGAGAAACCACGGAAAACGACCGATCAGAGCAGCCGGCCGTTAGAATTCTTCTCCAGACAGCGACTGAATTCGACCTAGCTGACAAGCTAGTGTCGAAAATCCTGCCGCCGTCGGGACTCGAACCTCCCGGTTTCCGAGAGGGGACTGCAGTGACATCAGGTTGATGCACTGAGCCATCTCTCCCGGTAGCAAAACGGGAAAGGGCGGATTAAGTAAAGGCAGATATGCAGCGTTCGTTTTAGAGCAGCAACGACGGGTGATAGTCCGCGGTGCGGGGACCTGACGTGTGTGAATGCAAGTGTAGCGCACGCGAAGCGCCACTGAGGGGGGGCGGGGGCGGGAACGGCTGACCGGGCGCTGCATGGAGGCCATTAGCGCCCAGCTGGAGCGCGAAGATGAAGCGTTAAGGCGATTATGCAAACGCAGGTGAGCGGCGGCCGTGCGCGCAAACGCGGCGCGGCGCGGCGCGGCGGCGCGGGGAGCGCAGTCTGCTGCGAGTTAGCGGCCCGCGACCCACTGCCGCGGCCCGCGCCGCCCCCGCCCCCGCCCCCGCCCACGCCCCTGCCACCGCCCCTGCCCCCGCCACCGGCCCTCGCCACGCCTCCGATTACGCCCATGGCAGGCCACCCAACTCGCTCCATCGATTCGGCAACTGACGCGATTGATTGATTAGTGTTTCCGGGCTGCGTCAACTGCTCAGGTCATTAGTCCCGTAAGTGTAGTGTGGGTTTTATGGTTGAAAGTGGCGGTGATCATCCCACGCAGAATAATGAGATCTGAAGCCAATCTACACATCGTGGGTTTTCACCGACCATGTATCTCCCAGCGAGGCACCGCCCCAGCCAGGACAAGCTCTAAGCTACTTGTCTCCTGACAAGTGTGATAGTGTAGAGCATGTAATTGTAAGTGTCAGTAAGTATGAGTGAGGATAGAAAAAGGAAGAGAAAATAAAGATCGCTCGTGGTCGGTCGTGGTGAGAAGGACATTGAGACCCAATTTTTACGCTTCTTTTTGACGAACGGTTCCGGAATTTTAAGAGTACGCGCGCATGCGTAATACGGGTTATAGAAAACTGGGAAATATATATTATGTACCATTCACAAGTTCTCCGGCTATATCCATTTTGTGCTAGTGAATTCCATATTACAGCATTGCTACTTTGCAGAATAAACATTTACAGAACGTTATGGCGTTTGAAATGTGTAATGCACACTTACTGACCCTTACATTCGTACTGCGTCCCAGTATTACTATCCCCATAAATGTAATCACATGTACGAGCTTAATTACAAATAACGATTGCAACAATTTCCAAACGCAATTGTGCGCTTTAACAACTTCGCAATGAAAATGATGCTGTGTACTATTGAGTATTAAGCTCAAACATTCTGGGATTACTATGATTATATAAAGCAAAAATCGAAACACAGATACAAAAACAAATAATTTTTGTTACAAAAAGGAGGGTTCTAATTTTTATTTAAAATACATGAATGCACATTTACATAATAGTGTCAAAGTTTTAAACACACGAAAAAACTTCTTGTTAGAATTTTTAGTATGTTGCAACAAAAGAATGTTGTGAAATTGATTAAAAATATATAAAACTAGCAAAATACCTGGCGTTGCCCGAGTTTTTTCTTATTCAATCATTGTGAAAAAGAAAACGTCTCTGTGTCTCTCTCCGTTTCTCTCTATCTACCTCTCTGTGTGTGTATCCCTTTCTGTCTGTCTGACCCTCTCTGTGTATGTCTCTCTCTCTGTCTCTGTGGCTGCCTTTTTGTCTGTTTCTTGTCTCTCACTCTCAGTCTCTATCTCCTTCTCTCTTTTCTCTTTGTCGATGTCACTCTTCCTTTCTCTCTCTCTCTCTCTCTCCGTGTCTGTCTCCATCACTCTCTGCATCTCTCTGTCACTCTCCGTCTCTCTTCGTCTCACTCTGTCTCTTGCGAGCGCCCGTCCGGTTCTCCTGGGTCTCGCCCTGCGTCACACGGCAAGGCTCAGCAACATTGAAGTGCAGGTGAAGCTCAGTTTGAAGGGAAATTGAATTAAAATGAAGCACACTTTTGCTAAAATGTTGCACAGTTTTGTAAAAACGATAGAGATATGTTTACTGTAAATAGAAAACTTAAAACAAGGAAAGCCAGCAGGTTATTTTCGAAGAAAATTAAACGTGGTTTAACATACATTACGCACAACATGGCAATTATTTCTCCCCAAAAGATTGTTCTCTTTATTCCTCCCAAGTTCGCCTAGAGGGCTGCGGCTTAGAGGGCCTTCCACCTTATTACAGAACATTTTCTCCGAGATAAAACCAGTAGCATTTCAGAAGCGACGAAAGTGCTCTAAAAGGAGGTGTAAAACACCTCCTCTACTAGCGCCTTGGGGCAATAGAGGTAGAGAGAAGGGAGGTCACATGCGGAGCTTGTACAGCTGAGCCGCTTCCGCAAGTCCCCAGAAGCAAGCTTTGCTTTAATCGCATTCAGTAAGAATATAAAATATATGCCTTGATATTTGAACATTTATTTATGCTTAGCAACAAGAAGTTATAAGAAGTTATAAAATTAATTAATTTGATCCAATTACGTTATTCACTTTGTTACACACTCTAAATTGATACCACCTTATTTTTACTTCAGTGATACAGTAATTCATCAGTAAAGTCTATCAAAGTTAAATGAAGTATCGTGAAAATAGTCATAAATTTGGACGGATATAGAGTTGAACAGTTTATTTAAAGTTTGATTAAATGGACATATTGACGTTGAAGAGAAGAGGATGAAGAGAACTCTGGTAAGTTAAATGTGAAATAAGGTGTCGTGCATAAAACGTATATTCTTTCGGTTGGGAATGTAAAAACTGTAGGATAAATATTCATAATAATTATCGTGTGGCAAATGTGCATGAGATAAGTAATCAGATAATATATTTATTGAATTATTAGTAAAATTTTTTTGTAAGCAATTTTATATTTAGGGATATAAAATAGCTTTTAATTTAATTTTGTTTGGTGCTATTAGTTCTCACTAATGAGTTGCTTTGTTAATAACTTTTTTCATTGAAACCTTTTTGGGTTGTTTCTTTCAGTGATCGTTCTGAGAAACAACACTGTTGTATTAGCGTGGTTGAATCGCCAGCAGTCAATTTTCAGGACATTAGGTCTCTATCTTCTTGATTTATTGGTCCGTTATTTTGAAAGTAATTTTTAAAATTACAGATACTAATCATTTCTCTTTACAAATATCTAATCACTACTACAAAAAAGTGTTTTATCAGTTTGAAGGAAATGTTCACAATGAAAACTATTGTAAAGAAAATAACAAAACGTTTATTCCAATCAAAATGCCACAAAGGTCTATTTACTTGATGTAGATTATGTTAATCCTAATTCAGAACAGTGTATTTCAATTTTAAAAGCAATCGTACATGAAATTTAAAATGAAAATGCAAATAAAAGTTCACGGACGCGAATATAAGTTTGAATGCTAATCGTTCAATTAACGTAATAATGCGGTCCAAAATGTACTGAATAAATAATTAACATCTTACTTTACAATTATGTTTTAATTACAAAATAAGGCGAAGGTTACTTTTCGATCTTTCTACATTTTTTTGTGTACTGTCATTTCAAACAAACGCCAGGTTCATGATCTGAAAAATGAACAAAAAGATTCTCTACTATAGTTTTATAGTACGAGAATAAAGCCATTGAATGGAAGAATCATTAATAGGCAGTATTACTTTTTTGCTGAAATTTAAAAGAAGCTAACTAAGCCTTCGAAAAGATTGCACTTACTTCCACCCCAGATCTTGGATCTAAATTTCTTCTTCCCACAACAAAACGTCAGGAAATATTTCTTCAGCAGAACAGCTTGCGCTGATTCGGTATGCGGCGTGCGTGGCACAAATGGTTAAAAGCAAATTACAGAACGACGCGCATCACATCAGAAATGCAATATAATTTTAATGCAAAAGCCGGGTTGAAGTTTCAATATAACAGCAGCAACGTCGTGCATCCACTCACATATGTGCGAAGGAACGCAAGCACCGGAGCATCTGCCCTCGCCAGCTGCTGGCCGCGGCGTCCCAAGAATTTTACGACATCCCCCCGGGTGGGTGGGCAGGAAAAACGGGAGTGATGTGGGCTGGCGGGTGGGTGGGCGTGTAGTTGTGGAGAAGGTGGGTTACTTGGCGGCGGCGGCGGGCCATAAGATTTCAGGATGGATAAGAGTGGCGGGGGGTTGGGTCAGGAGCTGGTGGACGACTTGGATTGACGGATGGCTAAGCAAGAGTCAGAAAGCGGTGAGGGGGACATAGGGGAATGAGGTAGAGCTGGAAGGGACTGAATGACCTTGAGGGCAGGGGAGGATTTCGGTGGACGGGAGAAGAGCATTGGAGCCTCCTCAAGGTGGACTGGGAATGAGTACTGCGGGGAAAGAAGAGGTATGAAGCAGAGTGAGTGGTGGCTCGGCGGAGTACAAGAGAGGTTGTGGGTGAGGCTTATGCGTGTCGGAGGGACTTATGTCCGTGCGGCTTATGCGTGTCATGGGACGTCAGGCGGGACGAGCTTGGCTTTGGTGGTTAGTTGATTGCTTTGGTTCCTTGGTAGGTGAAAGATCCCAGCGATCGGATGGGAGGTATGGCTGGGGGACGACAGTCGTGCGGGGGAGCAAGCGGGCGTGCGGGCCAGAGGACGGGCCGGCGGGCGAGCTGGCAGGTAAGCGTGTAGACGTGCAAGCGTGCGGGTGAGCGGGCGGGCGGGCATACGGGCAGTCAGGCGGACGGGCGGACGGAAGGCGAGGGGATGGGCAGGTTGGACAGGCGAGCGGGCGTGTTGGGGTGGTTGGGGTGGTTGGGGTGGTTGGGGTGGTTGGGGTGGTTGGGCGGGTTGTGCGGGCGGGTTGTGCGGGCGGGTTGGGGGGACGGGTTGGGGGACGGACTGACGGGCGAGCGAGCGGGCGAGCGGGCGGGCGGGCGGGCGGGCGGGCGGGCGGGCGGGCGGGCGGGCGGGCGGGCGGGCGGGCGGGCGGGCGGGCGGGCGGGCGGGCGGGCGGACGGGCGGGCGGTTGGACGGACGGGTGGGCGGGTCGGTGGGCGGGTAGACGAGCGGGCGGAAGTGCAGGCGGGTGGTAGGTTGGGCAGGAGGTCGGGAGACCGAGAGGGCAGGCGGTGGCAGCCGGTCCCCAGATAAATTATGCGCCTCCCCATGATCGAGGGTGGCGTCTGAGGGCACCCGCGCGCACACGTCTGGCCGGCGCGCCGCGTGAGGGCAACTTCGACAGCACGTCGCCCACGTCCCAGTTTACAGCCACACGCCCGCCCACGCGTCGCGCACGGGCCGCCTCCACGTCGCGCCCTCGGTTACACGGTGACGGGTGAGGATGCATTTGGACGAACCCGGCTTCGCCCTTATCGGAAACGTATCACTGCAGTGTAATCTGTACTAAATCACAAGTACATTAATTAATTAATGTAATTATCTTTTAATTAATGAAATGAAAATCACATCATTAAAATTCAATTACAAAATAATGTTTTTCAATAAATATTTTCAAAATTTTTCAAAAAGAATTTAATGTAATTTTATAGAAAAATAATGTCTCAATTTTTTTTAATTATGCTTTATTTAAAAGGTCGCATGAACTACTAGGTCATTAGCGACCACATTCAAAATACAGTATATACAATGTACATGAGAGCATACAACAAAATTTAAGATTAAAGGGCAAATACATAATTTGTCAATATAAGTGTAAATTTACATGACGGCAATTTACAATCACATTCAACAGCAACAGAATATAAACAGAAAAAAAATTACTAATACATTACTTTATACATTATTTGATATAACATTGTGACAATATTGGTGTTTAACAGATTTTTGGTTTCTTAGAGTTTATTGATAAGGTTAATTTCCTTTAAAAAATTAAAGACATTTTGAATGTGGTATTTGTTGTTAAGGATTTCAGGGAGAGTGAGAGGTATTGCATATTTTTTGCGGATATCTGTGTAAATGGAACAGAACAATAATATGTGTGGTATAGAAAGGGCAGTTTGACATTGGTCACAATTTGTTTGCATTTCTTTTGTTAGTAGATGTTGATGGGTAAGTTTGGAATGGCCAATTCTTAAACGGGTGAGCACAGTTTGATATTTTCTCTCGTGAAGGTAAGGGAGTTGGTCATCGAAGATACTTTTCCTGATCTGATGTAGTGAGTTTGGTGATCTTGTCCATTCAGTATTCCAAAGATCCTTGTTTCTTTGATGAAGTTCATTGTGGATTTGTCATTGTGGGAAACTGGATTCTCTTCCAAAGGTGAATTAATAGAGTCTTTTGCTGCTTCATCAACTAATACATTACCGGCAATACCTCGGTGCGATGGTATCCAAATGAAAATTATTTCCTTGTTGATGTGTAATAAGTCATAATATGAGTCAGCTATTTAATTTACTATAGGTTCCTGGATTTCAGAATTACTTAGACTTACTAGCACACTTTTGGAATCTGTAAAAATAACATTTGTCTTCGGTTTGTTATTGAGGCAGAGAATGTCTCAATTGTAATGATGCATTTTGCAGTTATGAGTAAAAGAGCGTTATTCACTCAAGGTCGAACAAACATTACTTAAATATTTTTTTGTCATTATTCACAAAAGGTTCATTTTGACTACATATGCTAGAGAAAATATTTTACTAGATATCGGAACCAGATTTATCTATATTTTCGAAACCAGAGCCCCAAAGCATGAGTTTTTCTGTTCAGACTGTGCCTTTTCTTTGCGCAGCATTGCGATATTTTCTCTGTACAACCTAAGTAACACGCGAGAAAGTAAATGTGGACGCCGAACACATTTAGTTTAAGCCTCCGGCCGGCGCGTCCCACCTTTTCCTACCAGCAGGCGAGTGCGACACTCGGTGCCGCATTTATCAACTTCGATTTTCGCGTCAATAGTTATTAGTTTTGTTATGGAATATGAAGGTAATATTCCTTATTTGTGTTTTTATACATTTTATTAAAAATAACTAAGTAGCATACGAAATAAGAATATTAAAAAAATCTGATCCATCACTCTCTCCCTCCATGTCTTGGTTCGTGTTACATGAAGGGGATTGAATACGATGCAAACTTGCCTTCTAACGTTTCTTTGGAAACACACATTTAAATTTGAATTAGTAGAGCAAATCTGTGTCATAAAGCTTACTAGCAAATCTGCAGTAAGAATTCTAATAGATAAAATACGCAAATATTATACTTACTTGACAGAGCGCGTGCGAGTTCGTATAGAGTTCGAATTACTAATGAATAATGGTCGATCAGCAGTGTCTAAAATCGTGATCTGTGTGTCACCGGTTGAAAACATAATGAATGAAGAATAACTATGAGCTCCGTAATTCGACACCAATTATTTACACGAAATCAACAAAATGTAAGAATGCGGCACTAAGTGCCGCTACGCGCCCGCCGGAGGGTTAAATCTCTGAATTATCGGAAATGGCAAAAGTTCACAATTTGTTCGTGTTCCCACAACAACAATGTAGAAGAGAGATATCTTTCTGTACAAAGAGATATTTTTAAATAGTCATGTATAATTTTTCAAATATGAGACTTTTCGGCGTAACTATGCGTAAAATATAGGCAATGCTTGTGTATTTTTTCTCAAAAACGTCTCAAAATGTTTTCTTTAATTTTTTTCTCAAGTATAGCAAAATACGCTTAAAATGGCACGGGCTCCATTTTCCGTGAAATCTCTACATTTTTAAAAATTGCAAACAAAACGTTAAGGTTGCAAAAGTACAATATTGATGATAGAGAAATTGCGGAATTCATGCGGAATTCGTTCTAAAATAATAGATTGTTTAAAAGATCATTTAAATTAGATCATATATATTTATTTAAATCACGTTAAGTGCTACCTTCACTCGGTTCAGCTGCGTAGCGAAGACGGCAGGTGGTGCGTTGGCGGCAGAGGCGACGAGCAAGCCTTCAGGGCGCCTGGAAGGCGGTCGACAACGGCTCCGCGAGCAGCGCAGAGGCTATTAGCTGCCAGACGGGGGGGATGGGATGAGGCTGGGGGAGGGGGCGGAAACGCTTCGCGCGTGATGTAGGCTGCGGCGAGAGCTTCGTAACACAGGAGGCGGCAGTGGCGGAATGGGAGCGGCAAGAGCTTTGTAACACAGGAGGCGGCGGTGGCGTGGTGGGGGAGGTAGCGGCAATGGAGACGGTGGTCGGGGAGCGACGATTAAGGTGGTGGAGGGAGTTGCAGTGTCGGCAGCAGAGGTGACACCCGGGGGCATTGATAGTGGGGGTGGAAGCGGCAGCGGAGGCGGCTGCGGGAGCAGATGAGCCACGGTTGTGGGAGTGGCGTCGTAGGTGGGGCCGAGGGCAGGGACAGTGGCGTGGGGAGTTGACGGAGGCCGCGGCTTGGGGAGCGGCGAGAGTGACGGCGAGGGCGGCGGCGGGACAGCGCGGTGGGTGAGGTGGCAGGGTGGAGGAGCGAGGGGTGTATCAGTGCAGCTGGGCCCGGGGCAAGGGAGGCGGTGGGGCGGGTTCGGCGCGACGGCACCGCGTCGTGGTGAGGCAGAGAATGCGCCGCCGTTGTTCCTCGGGCCGTTGCCAGCCGCGCCTCCGCCGCTAAAACAGCCGCATTTAATGGCAGCGCCGCTGCCTGAAGGAACGGCTCGGAGCGGGGGACGGAAGGGATGACCTGCACGGTTCGCCTATACAGTTAGGAGAAAAGAGGAAAGGATTGCTCATTCGAGAATAAGAATTCACTACAGTAGCAAACATCTCTTACTCTCTCAAAAATGTCTCTGACGATTATTGTACACACATTCCTAATTAATATTTTTGTTATATACGAGGGTAAGTCAATAAGTAAGTCACAAAATTTAGTGTACGATGCACATCTTTTTTAATTACTCGCGCATATTTTCGCAGCAGACGTAGGTTGCTGTCTCACATCTCGTGGTGGCTTTCGGACATCTCTTGAGCTCGTGGTCGTCCTATGGCAGCCAGTGGCGTGTGTCTGCATTCGTTTACATCAGACCTGCACAGCATTTTGCACATTCACTGACCTCAGGAGTTGCGTGCGGGCAACTCGAGTGCAAATGAGGAAAATCGATGAAGGGTGGGGATGAGACCCAATCTAGGAATGGGGACCACCAATCAGAATGCGCAATTCGAAAGATAGCGCGTAAATTTAAAGAGCAATCGGCAAGAACATGACGGTCATATACAGTTCAAGTAATATTGTCTTTTGTATTATATTGCATATGTTTGTTCTCGGAATATAACAGGGATAATTGTGAAACTAAAACGAATTATACATATTGGATTTCGACACCAAGTATTATAATTGATTGTAGGGCTTATAATGTAATTCGCTTTGCTACGATGTAATCACAAATTTAGTGTTGTGATAAACACAAAATTGTGATACTGAATTGTTTTTGTTTGATGATGACAGCAATAAACTATTTTTATGAACTATGTTTAATTGAATAAGACTGTTCTCTCAAAGCAAACACATATTGCTTTTAAAAAAGTCATGATTATTTTCTGTTCTAATTTCTGACCAGAGTGTAGAGTCGTTTACGACATCGTATAAAATATAAAACCCTTTGCATTCTATTCAACCAATACCCACGATTATCTTATGATTGTCCGTAACATATCGTCGCAAAAGTTTGCTCGTTGATCTCTTTTATTCAGTTTCATAATGGGGGAAAATGGTCACAAATATGCTATTAAACATTACCCTTCTTGGAATTGCCACATATTCTATTTTTATGTCAATCTTGATGTGAGAGATTGCTCTCATGATTTTGTTCATTTTTCTATGATTTGGAGATTATAACATTCCTGGAGAATAATCAATTATTAAATTGCAATTTTTTGTTAGATAGAATTAAATAATATTTTTTCTTATATAAGCATATATTTTAAAGCTATTGCTTTAAAATAATGCTTAAGAGTCACAATGAGCATGTTATTTTCTTTAAAAAAAATAGAAAATGAAAATACATACAGTGATGGATACAAAGGTGGATATACAGTAGTGCACAGAACGTAAACAGTGAATTATGACCCTGGTAACTTGAAATACTAGACATAATCCATTTAAACAAACGGGATTTTAATTTTGAAGCATGGATCATTATTAGACGCCTAGGCATTCAATCTACGCGCCGCGTCGTGCTATGGCAGACTTCTCCCCTCCCCGCAAAGCTTCCTACTCCCCACTACTTGCACTTTCGGCGCTGTCACGGGCAGGAGATCGGTTCGCAAGTGCAGAATGCCCGCGGAAGCAGGCATTGTGCAGGTCTGGTTTACATGAAGAAACAGCATGTAGTTGTCAGTTGTTTGTGGGCCAAGAAGTGTCCATAGAAGAAGTGCGTCGCGAAATGCATTTCGTTTATGGTAATAGCTGTTTATCACGGAAAGCTATGTTCAATTGGATCAAGTTGTTTAGCAAGGGAAGGCAAAGCGTCAGTAATCCGGAGGTTCTGGTTGTCCTGCGGAGGACTGAAGGGAAGGCGAAGGGCAACGTGTGGCAGTAATCATTCGCAATGACTGGCAAGTGACGATCGATGACATAGCGTGTGCTGTAAGCAGTTCACATAAAACCACTTACTTCTTGCAGGAGCAGTAGTAGTTTCGTGAAAATTTTCCACGTTGGATGTCCAGCCGGTTGTCTAACAAATACAAAATGAACAGAATACTCGATGTACTGATGAAGGAGAGGACTTAACGGCCCAAATTGTTATATGAAGAGTCATGGTTTCCCCACTTTCAACCGGAAACTAAACAATCTTTCATGGAATGTAAATAACGCAGAATATTGATACCCTTATGTTTATTTGAATAAATACTAGTAGTCTTTATTATATAAAGTACATATAAATGTGACTCAAATTATTTCCCGTGGAATAAATATCTTATTTTGAACAAATTCTTTCTTTTAAAACACCAATTTAATGCTTGAAAGCGTTAATAGCATTACAATATGTTGCACATTTGATATTAGTAACCTCTAAATTCTATTCAAAATTTATAGAGTAGTACATTAAGATTTTTTACAAGATTTTTGACAACTTTTGGATATTTGACAGTTACAAGTGTTTAAATTTGGCCGTTGTTTCGGATTCCCTTTAACTACATTTTCCCAATCGTTTTGTAAACTTGACGCACTATCAGAGTTACTGTTCAATTATATCTTTAACAACACTGAAGTAATTATTATTCTCTATATTTTTATTATTAGTCTTTTATTATGAGTCTATTATTATTCGTTCCCAAATAAGTTTTCACTCATTTTTCAATATTTGAAAAAAGAATTTTATTCGCCGTTATTGATAGTTGAGGTTGCTAAGAGGTAACTCAGCGCTTCGATCTGAAGGGTCGCGGGTTCGAGTTCCACCTTGGCCGTGGTTGTTTGTCGCCTTTCTTTCTTGTATGTATCGTCGTGGAGAGCCTCGCATTCTGCTCACCCCTGATCAGAGAAGTTCATAAGAACGTTAGTGTTTAATGTTTGTTCGGATTCCATCAGGACGTAATGGGAAACCGGCTGTCAGATGAAAAAAGCTCTAGGGAAAAAAAAATCGAAAATTGTCTTATTTCGAAGCAAAATTCTATTCATTGCAAACAAGTTAAAATACGGGGTCACAATGATCCCTTGTGGAATTATAAATTATATTCACGTGTTAATTGAAATGCAGTACAATTATGATAATTTATTGTTAGTCTAAAAAATAGTTTGACATGTATCATACTGCAGTTTTACTTGTTTTACATTTCTTTGAAAATTTGCAATATTATATAAAATGAAAATAATAGCTTGAAACTTCATATCCCGTGAACAAACTGCCCATTCAACTGATGCCAAAGCACCCCAATTGGTGTGAAATGCTGACCACATTGTGGTCTGGCACCCTGGGAATTGTCGAAATATTCCTCCATGCATATTGCAGATGCAGCCGTATCGAATCCGTGGCCAGAGTGTTAACAGTCACCCATTCAACAATTAAATCCCTGAGAGCCACGTTTACAAGAGAGGAAATGTTCAATTTACAATTAAATTCGTATTACTTGCTTACTATGACTACGTTTTGTAACTTGCATATTCAGATGACAATGTTTATTCATAATTTTAGTGCAATTATGAGAAAGGTTTATAAAACTGCCTTGGCTACTCAAAAATCATTTACTTCAGAAAAGTCTTTGTTGATGTCTTTAATTTTCTTTCTGGTCATTTGGGAATTTATGGATATCACACTTATTGATAAAAATATACTATGAGAACATAAATAAATATATAAATTTAAGAACAAAATAAACGTTAAAACTTCCCTACATTTTACATTATTTCCTCTTTCAGAAAACCTGGGAAGGTTTGTTATTTTTGGTTACGTTTCACTTTATTCCTGGTTTTTGGACCTTAGAAACCGTGTAAGAATAAAAAATCTGAACTACGCGCTTAGTAAATGCAACGCATATTAAACATTATCAATAATGTTGTAAGTAAATTAAAGAGAACGTCGAGATACCGAATTTAATCAGTAAAATTATATTGTAAATTATGAGTTATTACGAATTTTTATAAACATTTAATTATTATTATTATTATTAATTGAAGTTTTATCAAGCATTATTTTAAATAACTACTCCCTAAACTTTTATTTATTACGCGTGTGTTACCTGCATTTCAAATACCGGTGAAAACAACATATTTTACGCAAAACTTTATTTTTCGAGTTTCGACTAGTATTGCAGTCAATGAACGAATGGCATCTATAAGCAAAATACTTATATCAACCGTATAACCTTTTCAACTCTTTTGAGGAACCACTGCTTAGGTGGTTGCACTAACTTTTTCCAGCCGGCACAGCAAGTGCCTCTATCAGATGCTCCCACGCCACCCGAAAGGTCCATGAACGATGCCATGGAAAGGACAATGCATGGGAAGGGATGCCATGGGAAGGACAATGCGTGGTGGGTTGGACGAGTCCCACTATACCGTAAGCAGACTGCAGGATTCTCGAGCCCGCCACTCAACGAATTGCAATCGTGCCTTCGCCTCCTCAGTCATAGGACCGATTCTTAGGACAAATGCTAACGACATGCTCCAAAGCAAAAATAATTATTTCATTCGAGAGCAGCAAATATGATATTTCCATTGAAATTTTTATCAGAATTACAAATGACCAATATGAAACAAATTATGATGAACTAAAAAAAGATTCTTCAAATTGCTTATCTGTGAAGTGAGAAGAAATCGTTTTTAATAGATGCTCTAATCCTTGCTTTTATTTTAACGAGAAATAGTACTACAGTCGCACAAGTTTCTGAAGGTCTTAGCTGTTTTGTATCTGCAGAGTGGAATTCTGCTCTTCCCTTCTTGGTATTTTAAGACACTGTACATCAATGGTGTAAAGGTCTCCTACTGGTGGCAGTGGCACCGTGCCATGCCACGAGCTTCTCTGCGGTAGTAGCGTTGGAAGAGGAAAATCCCGCCATTTTACAATAGTGATGGCGTTTTCTCTTGCGGCGAGGTTATGAACTGTGTGGAGAGGCGATTTCGTCGTCTCGTGCCACGGACCTTGACAATATTGCTGTAGATGCTCTGTTGAGTAGAATTTTCGACAACTTGATTGCAGACGAAACATAACTGTGTGAATTCCCTTCTCAAGGTACACTTTCGAATCAACATAGAAACATATTTGTAGGCAATATTTCTTGAACTCACATTTACAGGCATATTTATAGTCATGACCTGTGGTCATGAGCTTTGTGAATTGTGTGCCCCTTTGATGATGTGCCGCCGCGCATTTCTTTATAACTAATCTCGGTATACCCGTGAGAAAGTGGCTTGACTACCATCGTGATTGACACTATAGTAATGCAAATTCTTTTGTCGAAATACACAAAGGATACCAATCAATTTAAAGTGAAATCAAAGATGAAAACAGAAGTCATGTGAAATTTTCAACACGCTATCTCACTGAGGTTTATTCATCTTCATTCTATTTGTAAATAGTGAGGGGATGAAATAATAATATCTGTTAAGCTACATACTAGATAGTGAAAAAATACTTTAATTGAAAATATTTTGTTGGTGTCTTTGTTGCTTTCGAAAAACATAATGAACAAGTGTTATCTAGGTGTCTTAAATTTTATTAGGATAAGAACTCTTGAGTCGTGTGCGCGATTGCTTGAGATCTTAGGTTTATTGACTTAAAATATCTAGACCACACTTGTTCATTAATTTGTTTTATTTTTTAAGAAATGATCATGCAAAATTAAGAGGAAGACTACCCACCAAATACACACAAGCAGTCCACAATAAGAATGTCATTTTCTGATTATAATCTCCTCTTTTTTTCATTAATTTGTTTTATTTAAAAAAATGATCGTACAAAATTAACAGAAAAATTATTCACTAGATATATAGACGAGCAGTCCACCACAAGGATATCATTTTCTGGTGCTAAACTCTTCATTGCAGTTAATTTCAAGGTAAAATAAGAACTTGAAAATTTTTAGACGTCCGCTCCTTCCCGTATATGGAAAAATAGCAGGTAAAATCGTTCGTGTTCAGCTGTAAAGGAAACAATATTAAGAAGCAGGTATATTCAAAACGTTTCATTAATTTTCTACGGAGATAGAATTTGTTACCATTGTAAAATTAATATTTTTGTGAGAAAGTGTGTTATTAATGCTAAGGAATGAATATCCGAAGAATACTTCACTTGAGTACGAGTGAATTGCTTATCTCATAACCTGAAACTTAATATATTATTATAGTTACGCAATTCAATGTATTCGACCTGTTTCTTCAACTTTACTAAAATTTGACACAAAAGTATTCCAAAGCAAGCGTTTATTACACATTTAAACCATTTTAATGGATGTTAATTAAATGTAGAAATATTAGTGTATAACAAAAGATACAAAAATTGTCTTTGAGTGTCATTTGACTCTCTTGAGTACCTTCGAGTGTCAAGAAGTAATGTAATGATGTATATAGTAATAAAATTCCAAATCCTTCAAAAAAAGGACTTCAAAGATGACAAATATTTGAAGGAATGAAATATATGTACATCTATTCTTAAATATGGTTATCAAGCGATCAGAGGAAATTTCCGAAACTTTAAATCAACGATACAGTAGATACAAAGAATAATCTATCAACAAATTGGAATAATAATTCACATCTGGTAAATAAAAGCAATGCAAAGTCTATCAGTAAACATCCGATGAATTTTGGTTCTCGAAGCACATTATTTCAATTAGACTTAATTAGACTTCTCTTAACATGACTTGACCACGTAAACTAAGAATAAGAATAACCTGGAAAAGATAACGCTTGACACTTGCCTTTCCGGGAACCCAATGTCCATCGTAAAAGACTCGACAAATAAAAAAGTTGACATTATTATACTTGTTGTAGCCGCCAAAAGCTGCTCCAGGAGGAACCCTGTCTTCCGTTGGATTCACCCAGAGAGTAGGAGCAGATGATGTCAATACCTGAAGAAATATTCATTTTCTTTCATACATTTCCTACTTTCTAAAAGAAAACCGTATTGACTTCTAGTAATTCTCTTAAAGAGGAATCTTTCGCCGCGGTAAAATACTTTCTTCACGACTAATCAAATAAAATGTCGAAAGTTCAGAAATATCAGATTATACTTTTCCGATGGTAATATTAATAAAACTGAATTGAATTATACAGGTTGACTCATTTCACTTCAGAAATCAAAGTACCTACAAACGTTTGCTTAGTACGACCGTGAAAAATTAACTGTTTGGATGGGACGAATCATCTACGTTAAAACTAGATAGCAGATAAACTAGATAAAAGATTAGCTAGATAGCACATAATATTAACTTGTACTGCCAATTGAAATAGTGTAGCAAAAATGAAAACTTTTCCTTCTTGTAGAACCAATTTTTTGATTTGTAATAATCGGCGAAATAATTAGACATAAGTATTCTTAGGCTTTCTTTTTTTTAGAACTTCAGTATACGTGTGGGCATCCTAGCGATCTATGCCTTAGAAAGGAAAGACACATTTCGTTCCATAATAAATCTGCTGTAAATACTATTACTTTGAAGTAATATTAGAGCTAAATTATTGTTGTGTTTCCTTCATTTTTTAATGTAGCACCGTGTATCAAGTCAAATAAACGTTTCAAACATAGAACATTATTTATTTTTCATTTGAGAAATATTTTCAGTGTTACACAAATTTCCCGAAATAATTCGATGTTTGGTCTAAAAACCATCGGAATATTAATGAACTGAACTACATTAAAATCAATGAACATATTATTTTTCATAGAAACATGATAATAATTGTGAATTCCGCAAATACTTAATTATTGTGAAGCCAGTTTGGACATAGTCCATCACCGTACCTCAAAATTATTTTGTTCGATTTCTTCTCCTTCGTAAGGGATATAGAGACGTCCATTTCTGTGCACCACTTTCCCAGGTACCAGTTCATTTTTATAGAACGTTCGACCCACGTAGAGATTTCCGCCTAAATTTTTATCGGTGCCAGCGAACACTGCATTTGGAGGAATGTCGGTGGCACCTGTTGCTCGATCCCACCACAGAGATCTGCATTCACAAACTGTAAGAAAACATTATAGTCAATTAAACATTATAGAAATAACACCTTTTCAGAATTACCGTAAACATTACTTCTGCTGCTTAACGATTTATTTCGTTCTGGAAAATTATCCAAGTATCTTAGATATTATTCTAAGATTACTAATTTAACTGTGAGCCTGTCATTTTTCAAATTCATGTGCAAAACTGCGCACGAGAATTGAGTGTAGAGAGTTAAATGAGTCTTGCACCGAGTATTAGAAAAATTGTAAATAAGCAAAAGTTCATTCTTTCTGATTATATTCAAAATTCATCTTGATCGTATGCACAACTGGACTAAGAATACTTACTACCCGTGCTTTTTTGAAACACATTCGCCATATTAACTTGAAAACCGATAAATAAGAAAACTATTATCCCATACACCTGCATGGTATTGTCCCCGGAATGTCCTTCTACAAGTCGAAACTTTTTAAATTAACTAAGTGACTGGTTATGGATGTACGTGTCGATGGTTCGAAGTTGATCTCGACGGTACTATATTTAAAACTACCAGTACTGAAAGTAAAACATCAGTTATTTATACATCGTATTTATCATCTTATCAGTAATCGAAGTTACACAATACACATTTTTCAAAAATTTCTTATCAGCAATTGACATTATTTAGATATCAAAGCTACTGCACTAATCTTTACTTTCTCGGTATTCTTGTACAGTGAAGTGTTTTTGTGTTTTTTTTTCATGCAGCGAGCAATTACAAAACAACAAAAAATAGGAGTGTTCGGACTGTAGCCTTTTTTCCCGCCGAGGTATCAAATTCACTTAAAGAATTTCTGAACAAAGTAATTCCATCTTCACATCTCATGAAGTAAGTATTATTTGTATTAATTATCTGAAGAAATATTTTCCTCATTGTAGAGTACGACCCAACAGCTTCTAATTCTCAATTACAGACAAGTGGTACAACAAAATAGCTATCGTTAAAAGTTCATATTTTGGCTCTATACCGATGATTACTTGTTTAAATTGTCGTGGAATTTCTCCCTAGATATTTGAAATAGAAACTAGTATGATTCCGTTTAGCTTTCAGTCCATTAACAATAGAAATATAGTAAAATTTGACAGTGAGATCTGACAGAAAAGATAAAATATTGAGATAAGTCATAACTGCAGATTTGAACTAATAAAAGAAACAGACTTTGGTAGTTTTATTTACGGTAATTTTAATTTTCCAAACATACAAAAAATGTCGGTTTTAGTGGCAAGAAGATACGAAATTGTCAGGCTCAAATCCAGTAAATATATACAATAAGTAAATAAACCTCCAGTGGTCTCAAATATTGTTTATAGATCCTAAACGTTCTTCATCATTGACTTGTATAATGAATTTGTAAGTAGAAATTATGAAAACAAAATAGACAACAGTATTAGAAACCCATTTTTAAAATAAAATTCACGATTAGCAAGTGTTAGACCATTTTCTTTCTTTTCAACAATATATCAAATTAAGACATATCCATGACCGTGTATCAGAAGATACTTTTCACTGTCTTGCCTTATTTCGTAAGACGATAAAATATAGTAAACATAAAAGGGCGTTTTTTTTACACAAAATCTCTTATTGAAGGGCCCTGACAACAAAAAAGAGTATACATTTCATTTCTATATCTAGTAAATTATTTCCTCTAACACGAGTAGTCAGAATTCATGATTTGAGAATAACGCCGAAAAATCGATTGGCAAAACGTTTGTCTGTCCTGTTTGTGTTCAAAGCTAGCACCTAAACTATTTGGAAAATTTCTTCAAAATTGATTTTAATCGATCGATATAAAGAAGCTCATATTCCCCGAGTTTGAAACCGATATTTTAATCTTTAACAGCGCCAAAGTTTTCTTTTAATTTTTACTTCGACAGAACGGACGCTTATATGAATGACACAGGTATAATTTTAGTTGACTCTAAATTTTTAAAGATTCCAAAAGTCAGAAGTAATGCGATAAAGAATTAGCTACTCTAGCACCACTAGTTTATTGGACACATTCCCTTTTTCAATAGAAGAAATACATTACACAGTAACGATTGTCCTCCATACATTTCTATTCTATTGCCTATTAGAGAATTAGAGCTGTTAACATTCTTTGAACTAATTCTAGAATTTTACCAAATTCTTCCTTTTCATCAAAAGAATGTTATAATTTGTATTTCAAATCAATATTCAAAAGGCATTTCTTCAACACGTTAAAATGTACGTCTTTAGTCATTACGTCTGATTCCACTACGACGATTTAAAAAACAATTATATTCCTTTCTTTTTATTCCTCATCTTCAAGAAACTGAATTTTCTTCCTAAGTTTCTCATACTTATTTATGCTACAAGGGCGTTACAAGTTCTAATGATCGAGCGGCAACAAAAAGCTCGAGGAACATGGACCCGAATGCTTTTTGTCGCCGAGGATCATTAGCACTAGTTAACGTCCGTGTATTATTCTATTGTAGTAACGTCCGTACATTATTCTATTTGTTACATAACGTTAATGATTGAGATTTACTGTGTGCTTTGCAGTGATAGGGAAGATTGGATCTCTATCGTCTTAAATTGCTTTTCTACAGAAACATGGAAAGGACAATGCATGGTAATAGGGAATTACTACTTCCAACACGAACGTAACGCGCGCTCATAACATATTAGGTGAAAATAGATCTCTTATGAAAGAATTAGGAGCATTTCTAGGAAAGATTATATTAGGGAAACGGTAAATAGGGTGTGGGAAAACAGTACTGGTTAGTAGTATAAGCGGAGTCTAGACTGGAGAGGAAATAAATAAGTTAATATGTACACAACGCTTAAGTTAATCAGTAGTTGAGTTAATAGTGAACAAGTTATTAAGTAATTGTCAAAAGCTTCAAGAGAATGCGTTTTCCCACCTATGTTCTAAGATTTGTAATGAGTTTTAAAAGTGATGACCGAGCTTGTGTTAATGTGGATAGAAATTGATGGTATTTTAATATGACATAACCGTCTCATTGAATTAGTGTTTCCGGGTTCGTTCAACTATTTCATTAGCTCCCGTATGTGTAGTGATTTTTTACCCTGATCTACACGTCATCTTGCGGGATTTTCCCAACCAATTATTTCCCTTAACCGTTCGAAATATGAGTTCTCGTGTTTTAGAGAGTATTTATTTATTTACATTATTTATTTAACGTCAAAAGTTAAAACTGTGTGTGATGTGCAAAGGGGAAAAGTGAATTCTGTGCAGGTTTTCCTAAATTCTGGTATCACTACCATAAACCACAATCATGTTGGATTCTGTTTACGTTGTTACTTGGTTACGCTGTTCTGTTTACCAGGTTGAAATCCACGTATTTCGGCAAGATGTTTTTTATTTTATTTTCTGAAAATTTACAATCTGTTCATATTTAAACATTGAGCAAATGGTATTCAGTATAAAAAGGAAAGAACTCACTATTATGACACTTTTTAAAGGTTTCATAAGTCTAAAATGTGTGTTTGTTTCAGAAAGTATACATGTTGATGGTTATCTAATAGATTAATTGATTGGTGTACTCGTACAATCTCTTCCGATATCTTTGGCTTCTCTTCTGGTAATGAGGTCATTCGGGGAATTAGGCCTCTGTGGAGAGTCTTGTTTGTCACGAACCATGTCATTTGGCAAGAATTGATATAGTTATTTATGTATCAAGGGCGTTACGTAGATGTTTTTGTCTCGAAGGCGATTTCCAACCCCCTCGGCCAGAGGACCTCAGATTTGAAGTCACCCTCGCGACAAAAACATCTAGTAACGCCCGAGGTGCATACAAAACTTTTGGGTTTACTAGTTCGTTTCTGAATAAAATGAGAATTCAAAACATTTTATTGTATGTCCCTTGCGTCTAACGTGAAAAGACGCATTGTAACAGTTATTTGTCAATATGACGTCAGATAAACAAAACAGATTGCATATCTAATTACCATTGCTACGCTATTGCATAATCGTTATTGGACTGATTTGTTCGTACAAAATGCAAGAATATTGTGAAATTCAAGCGGAAATTCTTACAAAAGCTAACAAAACTACGAAGAGTGGTTTCCATTAAAATCTTGAGAAATATGTGAAACTGTTTATGATGTATTTGAGATTTACTAGTGTGAATAACAGTGTAAATTGCGCTGATGAAAGGGTACTTTTAGGTTATTAGCGACTATTGTAAACGTTATTTCAAATATGTCATAACACTAAAAAATTTAATTTCGAGGATGTTAGCCAATGTGCCTTAAATATCTTTACTACTACTACTACTACTAGTACTGCTACTCAAGAACAATATAATTAGGCCTCTAAAAAAGGTGATACCTAACAGTGAAATGCGATTGACTGATGGAAATTATAAATTCAAGACATTTCAAATTTGCAATTTTCTTACAGTTAAGCAAAATAAGGTTTATAAGGAATTATTTTTACTTATTTGAACATTATGCCACTTATTTGTTGTATTTTCTCGCATCTTAACTTTAAAAAAATCGAATTCATAACTACTAGTATGTTCTGTGTGTTGTGTTGGTATTAGAGCGGGCCATAAAGTATTCAAAAGGTCCTAGGGCATAAAGAATCAAAGGTCCGCAAAGGTATTAAGTATACCTTTATATTACCATATTGTATTGTTTTAGGTCCGTAAACATACTGTAATGAACTAGTAAACCACGTATTTTCAATGTGAAAAACCTAAACAAATCGCCGATTCTTGCTTTAATATCGTCGCGTTTGCAACAACGAGCTGTAGAAACTGCTGCCACTGTTACCGCAAGGTTGTATTATTAACCCTTAATTTTTACTTTCTCGCTACTGCTTACGCATTATAGAATTAAAATATTGCGGGCAAAAACAACGAAGTTTCGACACCAAAACTCTTATTGCTGGGACCTGGTAAAATGCTTTTTTTACGAAAAAGCATATACATCTTGTCACTACATAGAGTAAATTAGTCCTCTTATACGTTGCCTAGTCAGAATCCATGTTTTGTGAGTCCTTGTTACCGAAAAATCGATTGACGGCAAAACGTATGTCCGTCTATGCCAGGGCCGCTCAACCATTTGCTCCGAGGAGGACCGGCCGGTTGCTCTCTTCTCTTTCGCCGCAGAAAGAGCAAATGACGTCATCAAATATCGATCGGCGGCATGTGGCACAGTGGGTCGCGTCGTATTTCTACGGGGTATTTTCCGTTGTTCGGAATGAAAAAATCTCACAGCTCTGGGAAAGGATATTACAGAAAAACAGTAAGATACTTTTGTAACATTAATTGGAACAGTTACTAGATATAAACGTATTAGTGTAATTTGGAAATTAAAAAAACGATAATTTGCAATGCAGCATGGAAAGAAAGGTATGTTTTTGCAGATTGCGCCGGCAATGCCAATTGTTTAGTTGCAAAAAAAGTTCTCAATAACATAAATTTAATAGCGGTGACATTATACAGTTTATCATGATGCTGAATATGAAAAGTATTATGAAGGTTACACAAAAATGTGATTAAATAAACTAGTAATAAAAATACTAAAAGTAAAGGAAATTAAAATTAAAAAATGAAGTTGATTGCAAAATCAAATATTCTTATTACACCTTTTAAGTGTTTTTTTCCTCGCAATATACTTTCTATATTTGGAAGAGATGACACGGTGCTATTGAGCCGTAACATGCATTTCAGATTGTGATCTGTAATTGTACTTCTCATTCGAGATTTACAAATTTTCAAAGAAGCAAAAAATTGCTCACAGTTGTATGTTGATCCAAACGTAGTTAACAATTGAGCAGCATTACGATGCGGTTTTGGAAAACGGTTTTTTGGGAAGTTCTTTTCCTAAACGCTCACGTTGTAGTATCGGTATGTAATAAAATTAAACTCTTTTGTATTGTGTTATTTTACTGTCAAAACTACACAAGAACATCAAAATATATCCCAAACTTACTCCTAGTGAGGCATTGTTTTTCAGAACATTGAAAACTTCCTTTTGTTCTTCTTCAGCGTACTTATCATTTTCAACAGCATGATTAAATGTATAATGTCTTTGCAAATTAAACTTCGTCACTTGATTGAACCCTTTATGTAAACTAAACATTTGGCACAGCAGCCGTAGTCGGCGAAAAGATGCTTTTCTTCTCATACTGCATTGAAAATCGCCGGTGTAGATGCTCTGGTCTGTGAAGTGCTCGCGTCGACTTCCATGTTTCCGCGACTGGAGTTACCGGGACACTGTGACAGTGGTTATCGCAAGGCGCGCAACGCTCGCGCTCCAGTGTCCCGCTCTCGGCAGAAATACGGCTCCGCGCTGCTGATTTGCTCTGCTTGAGCGGCCCTGGTCTATGCGACTGTGTCTGCCTGTGAACAATGTTTCTCATAAATGGCTCCAAATTTTTTCTTCAAACTTTTCCAACAAAAATGCTAATTGCAATCTATTGTATGACGTTAAGTTCATTTTGGGATATTTTTTATTTTTCCAAAAATTACACAAATCTTAATTTCTTGAAAAATCTCTCACACTAATTATATGGACATTACTAGCAATTTGTAAAACTATTGTATTTATGAGTTTACAAATGACTTTAAATAAAGTTTCTCAAAAATTCAAAAATTTTCTGAGAAAAAGAGCTTCAAATTTCGCTTTTTCAGTAGCGCTTAACCGCCATTTTCTTAAAATCGGTTCCAAATATTTGAAGCAAATTTGCCATTTAGGACAATTTTTACTGTTCTTTAATATTCTTTAAGTGATAATTCCATTCCTACATTAAGAAACCGAAAAATTAGTGTAGGAGACGGTATTCAATGAAACATGAATCACTTCACTTTGAATATAAAATTACATTATTATTAAAACCTAAACTAGTACATAGCCGTTACATCACTTTCATTTTACAGAGCACTCAAAACACGTCTTTCCTCAGTCGCCATTACAGTTCAACCGTCTCTCGCTTGCCGCGCATCGGTGTTGCCGAGTTGTTTTAGCGCGTCTCCTTCTTCGGCGGTAAAACCTAAAAATTCTTCCTCCGAATCCCACATTCAGCAGTCCTGACAATCATCCGGCTCGGATGACGAATAACCTTCTGGCTATGGCTGCATATATTCGGCGCACGTAGAGGTAATCCTGGGACTCTCGTGGTCACCTTCCCGACACACATTATAGGTGTCATTAACTTTCACGTCGGTAATCCGATAAGGACCAAGATTCTTCGGTCTTCTGCTTCAAGTTTAGCCCAAACTGGACGCGTTTAATAGCCCCTAAATCGCCAACTGCATACTTCGAAGCCATCTTTCTTCGCATTGAAATTCGCTTGATTTTCTTCTTGCACCTTCAGAATTTGGGTTTTTGCATATTCTCTCATCTCATTGCGTCGTTCTTCAAATGAATCTATTAGATTCTCATCTAACAGCTTGACGAGATGCAGATCAGTTTTATGGTGCATCTTTACTCCTGTAAAAAGCTCAAACGGGGATCGTCTACCGTGGAATCCTCTGTAACGTAGAATTGATGGCACTCTGAACTGAGGGCACCGCCTGATACTACTTCGTAGGGTCGTCAATGCTCAGTTTGGCGATGACGGAATTGATCCGCTCGACCTGTCCATTAGCTCGAGGAAGACCCGTTGTAATCAAAAGGAGTTGAATCCCCTCCGACGTGCAGTACTCCTCGAACTCTTGAGAAGTAAATTATGCCCCTCGATCGGTGATAATTTGAAAAGAATTTCCAAAGTTGTTTTTCTGCTGCTCTATCCTTTGATTGTGTCTGACGTCTTTGCCGTCTTCACGGGGTAACGTCAAGTAAATTTTGTAAATGCGTCAACTATGCTTAGGATATGGTTGTACCCTTTGTGGGTTGACGGGAGAGGTCCAGTGTGATCCATGTGATAAGTGTGGAGCGGCTCACTTCCCTTAAACAGTAGATGGAGAATCCCTTCCTTTCTGCATGATTTCCTGTTGATAACGAAACATTTAATGCAATTGGATATCACTCTCTTTACCTTGTCTGTCAACTCCTGAATGTGATATTCTTGCTTCACTTCTTCGATTGTTCTCTTAACGGCATAATGTCATTTTTCGTGAATGGTTCTAAACACTTCTTTCTGCATCTTTCAAGGTATCATAAAGGTTTCTTGGCCATCGACGAACTTGAACAGAAGTCCATCTCTGACGACATAGTCCTCGTACGGTTGTTTCAAAATTTCTCTCATCGTCATCAATCCTTCGTCTTTCTCCTGGGCCCTCTTGATTCTCGCGACGAGACTGTCAGAGAAACCGAACAGTACAGTTGTAAAGTGGCTTAAAGCATCCAAATGCTTCATTCTTGTGTCTGGTCTGTGATCAATGGAGTAAGAATAATCCTCTAATTCCATAGCCCAACGCGCAATGTTTGGTGACAAGTCCTTTTTGTCCATCATCATCTAGAAGGCAGAGCAGTCAGTTATGATTTTAAACTGTATACCAAGCAAGTATATTCTAAACTTTCTCAGGGCATTGATGACTGCTAAACCTTCGAGCATGTAACTGATGTATTTTTCTTCTTGTAAAGTAGTGTCCTTGCTCATGTAGAGAACGGGGTAGGAGTTTATCATCTTCTAAAGATCTTTGTAATAACACTGCTCCATATCCTTATTTGCTAGCATCCGTATTGTAGTGGCACCGAATTAATTACGACTGCAAACACGAAAATTGCTCCACGAAGCACGACAGAGAGATCGGTGGCGGCGCCAGGATTCTGTCCGAGCCCCCGCCGACCCACCCCCCTTTAGTCACGCATAAGTGTCCAAGACGCCAGAGAGCTGCACGTGCGCCTCGGGCCGCCCCCCCGGTACTTTTCCGCGGCACCCATCGCCCTCCTCCTCCCTTGCGAATCTCAGTTTCTTCCCCCCGCCATTAATTACTACCCCTGTTTGACAGACAATTGAAGTGAGAGGGAACGAGTGCAGGTTTCTCCCTCATTTCTCGGCTCGAAAACCTCCGATGATTGGACGAAATTATTTTGCGAGCACTACCCTTTCCCCAATAGCCGCTGGACTTAAGCAAAATTCTCGAAAGTTCTAGAACATTTTGAATGAATTTGGTGGGAGAAGGGAGGCTCGAAGGACTTCGTGGACGCAGCATCAGAAGAGAACGTAAGAGGCAGTCAGAGAGGCCGGTCGTGATCACTGCGGCGTCCGGCGCCGGAGATATAATTTTTTCTCTGTGTTGAACTTGTGAGAAAGCTTAAATTCATCAGGGGAGAATATGTGCGCGGTCTCTAAATAGCCGTAGGCCGTGAATTTTGAGACGCCTCATTTATAATCAGAATCGCGCAGAGAAAGTGACTGACGCGTACTCGTGCTTGAGCGTGTTATAATGAAGTAATCAGATCACTTACGAACTTGCCGCGATCTCCAAAGTGCAGAGCAGTGGACTGAAGGTGATGAGATCATTGTGTCAGGCAGACATTATCTGGTGATTAGTAGCAGCGAGTGAACGGCGCTGTGCATTGGGTCAACACTCAAGAGCCCGGCCCCCCTACCTGATTCTACCTGCTCGCTCTACCCCTCCGAGCGGACCCCTCGGCGTGCGCGCCGAACTCGACGCCCTCCCCGCCAGCTTGCGACCCAGGTCATTCAACTCGCTGGTTGGTTTTGTAAGTCGCCCCGCTAAGACGGTACTACGCCCTTCAGGCGCGCCCGTGGTCAAAAGTGATAAACAGTTGAGAGAACAATTTCCATTACCTTTGACCAGGGGGAGAAGCTAAGATTCCCGGCCGCGCTTGGCCATCAAGAAGGAATCAGCGTGGAAGTTTGTTAAATTTATTGTAATAATTTCGCCTTTCAATTTTTTTGTGTGCATGTAATTTTGGAATTGGGGAAAAGGAGAGCATGCTCGCCAACATGAGTGGTACTATCATGACCTTTTTTTATTTTTTTGCTGAATAAATACCACTTGTTTGTTAACATTATTACAAGTCTCTCATTTCTTACCGGCCACCGACTTCCACCATCATCATCATTTTAGGCACGCCCTTCTACCCACTGAGCGAACCGGCAGCCACGTTTTCCGCGCCCAACTGGAGACGAGGTTGTCGCAGTATGTAGTTCCGTCTCGTATCTCTGATTGTAAATCTTCAGAACAGGATCTGACGAAAGCATGCTTTTAAGTGCCTCAAAAGCACTTCTTTCCTTTTCTTCAAATCTAAATTTTTGGTCATTCCCCATCATTTCACTCAATGGTTTTGCGATCACGGAACAGTTCGGAATGAACTTTCTAAAGTATCCCGTTAATCCAAAGAAACTTGTACTGCGACGATTGTCTTTGGTTGTGCAAATTTCCATAATGCTTTCACCTTCTTTGAAGAGGGTTGAATTTGTACAAGTTGAGTTGTATAACCCAAACATTGTACACTTCTCTTCAAAACTTGACTTTTTTCAAAGTTTACCTCTAACCCGTAATCTGCAGCTACTTTCAACACGCAGTCCAGTCGCACTAATGCCTCGTTATCGTCCACCGCCGGTATAGTGTTATCATCTATGTAAATGAACAAAATATTCTCCCGAGTCAATGTCCAGAACACGGAATTGATGAAACTTTGGAACACTACAAGCGAATTGCACAGACCAAAAGGGACTTTTCTAAACTGAAACTGGCCTGAATGCGTAACAAAAGCGGTACACTTTTGACTTCCTTCCTCGACATCCACGTGAAAGAATCCATTTCTCAGATTTAATGTGCAAAATACAGAGGCGTTCTGCAACTTGTCCAAGAGGTATTCTGTTAACGGCAACGGGTAACGATCTTTCACTATAATTTTGTTCAGCCTTCGATAGTCGATAAAAACACGATGAGAGCCGTTATCTTCCTGCTGACTATTACCTGACTGGAATACTCAGACGAACTTCAATTATTCCTTCCTCAAGCCATGCCTGAATCTGATTTTCAACGACCTCCTTCTCTGCTCGTGATAATCGCCTGGGTGGGCTGTAAGTCGGCTGCTCCTCTTTCACACAAATCTTCATTTGGACATTGGTTTCCTTTGTGATGATAACACCGTTTCTGTTTATCAAAACCTCGGCTTGGTCCAGGAGATCGTTTCCAACCACCATGTTCATAGTGTCTCCCGAAACAACGTAAACATCTGGCTCAAAAGCGATACCATCAATTTCAACAGAAGTTGTGAAATAAGTGGAGAACATTTTTAAACTTATTATTAGTACACTTCGTATCAATTCTGGCGGCCATAGTTTGCTTTTTGTTTCATTTCATCTCTTTTGTACATTTACCCTGAGACATGACCGAACTCCTGGCAATGAAAGCATTTCTTCCCCTTGTCCTTGTGCTTGCATTCACTCGACATTGTGACCATAACCACCACAATTAAAACACCGTAAACCAGGAACACCTTCTGAGTCTCTGGCCTTCGAAGTGTTAGACTGCTTCACCTTCTTCTCGCTGATATTTTTGGAGCTGTTGTTGTGGTACTGTTTGTTCGTCTTCTTCGGCAATGATTTTAATGCGGTCTCGTAGTACCTCATCTTTTCCTTGAACTCTTTCATGGTGTTCGCTCCGTACAGTAGAAGCTTCGTTCCAGAATCATCTTCGGATATCGTCAATCACATACTGGAACAAGGAGTCATCGTCCACATTCGCCTCGGCTGGCAATCTCTTTCATCACCAGAAAGTATTCGAGTAAGGTTTCCTCTCTCTTTTTTCTTCGTCCATTGAGTAGTTTATGGATTATCCGCAGTGCTCTGCTTTCGCATCAAAATTCATCTCTCAATGCTTCTTCAACGCAGGCCAAGACGTCAAATCCTTCTCACTCTCGGATAAAAAGCTTTGCTAAACCTTCAAGAGACGTCTTCTCGAAAACCAAAGTCTGCAGTTGGTTTAGATTCATTAACACTGCTGACTCTTCAACATCTGAAATCCATGTTTTTATCGGGTATCCGTCGTTGTCTTTAGACGGTCTCATGGCGCCCTCTATGTCTCGAAATGTCAAAGCGAAACTTTGTTCATAACGAGAAGCCACTGACTGCAACTCGCTCTCGCTGCCCGAACAGAACCGTCATCTTTGTCCTTTTCCAAAATTCTCAACCTTTTTTCGAATTCAGCTGTTACTTAATTTTCGTGCTAGTTTAGTACTTGAACTGACCATCATCAGGTTCTTCATCTTTGTCGTCTTCTTTCTCGTTATCGTAATTGGGATTCAATGCAGATACAACATAAGGCAGTGACGTGTGTTCTTACTGTATTAGAACGCGAGAAAGCGGCTTCTCTTTGGAAGTTCAAACAGCTAATCTATTTGATACAGGACTGAGTAATTGCAGTATGCATTGACGCAGAATTTGAACCTTCCTACAATATCAGTTCAAAACTTGCGCCGACAGTAAATACTTGTATCCATGAACTGAGGGATGGCTCTGTCACATTCTTCGTAAACCTTACGAAGTAAGTTCCACAATGTAAAAATCGATTCATGGACTTCAAAAAGTCAATGCAGTACTAGTATATCCCCACATAGAAGAAGGGGGTTCGTTCTCTGCAAAATTACAAAACTAAGCAGTGAGTAATCATTAATTACGGAAATAATTAGTTAAATATAAAAATTTCTTGTAATTAAGATATTTATCCAAACATATTTCATTCAAATATACTTCAGATAATGACATTTAATAAATAACAGTATTTTTTCAGTATATTTTATTTCAGAGATAACATAAGTCAACCATGTTTGTTAGTAAAAATTAAAAAATAAATTAATTTTTCGCGAACTGAGACAATAATTCTATATAATATGTATATGTATTCTATATAATATTCTATATAACATCTTCTAAAAAAATTGACACAATTTTCTGACACACATAGCCACATTAGAAGGTTTTTGTCCATCCTGAAAAGTTACTTGTCAGTGACTAACGTTGTATCTGAAATAAGCCATTCATGTATAAACGTATAAAGGGATTAGTCGTATATGGAATGATTCCTTTTTATTGACATTTTCTTCACCATTTCATCTGTGTTCGGAACAATAGTTTGAGTATTGCACAAAAGAAGAGTACATTTAAATTACGATCAGTACAATTTCTGTGGTTTGATTTTACATTCCTCATATAAGAAATGAGCTATTAGCTAACGTAAGTGAAATCAAACATCTATACAACGTTCGCAGGCAGATTTATACACGCGTGGAAAGCGTATCCAAGGAAAATTTCAATAAAAACGTAATTTGTTGTTCAAAAGAAACGTTCTTATAGTTGACTTTCCCACCTGAGGTCAATAAACTAATTGTAACTCGGTAGGTACTGCATCAATTATGGAGTAGCAAAGATACAAAGTTCCATCTTCAACTTTGCCAGATCTTGAAAACGAGATTCCATATCTTCTAAAATAATTTTTAAAATAACAATGTAGAATAGTTATCATAGCTGCTCCCTTCTGATTGATTGATTGAGTAGTGATTCTGGGCTCCCCAACGCAAGCTCAGTTAGCCCCGAAAGATGTAGTGCATGCTTTTCAGCTCGAGAAGGTGGCATTGATCTTCCCCCGCTGGATGGCGAGATCCGGAGCCGACCTACCGTTGGATTTCGGGGATTTACCCTCAACAGAGTATCTCCCACCAGCAGAGCATTGCCCCAGACGGGACAAGATGTAAGCTCTCGATCAATTTCGACGCATGTGCGGTAGTGTTGTGCATGCCATTGTGGGTGTGTAAGGGGTAACGATAATACAAGCAAGGGGAAAGAAAGATCGTGGGCAAGTCCGTGGCCTGTTTATTGGGTTACTACTCCGGCATTTGCCTGACCACGGAAAACTACGGATCAGAGCAGTTGGCCGCTAGAATTCTCCTCCAGACAGCAACTGAACTCGATCCAGCTATGTAGAGTACAAATTTCTACCACATTCGGAACTCGACCTTAGGACCTCTCGGTGTGCGGCAGAGACGCTTTATTCCAATTTTTGTTACCAGGCCCCTGCAATAAGTTTTGTCTGTCGAAAATCCCACCGTTTCCACAGACAGACAGGCAAACAAATTCCTAAACCTGAGCTCATTTTCACAGAAAACGTTTAAATATTCGAGAAACTTCATATGAAATCGTTCCTTTTAATCAAGAAGACAATGAAATATAAGACACGCTCCTATTGTAATTATTCGCGATATAATACAAATATTTCAACAATTACATTGCATTACATTCACGAAAATCAAACAAATACATAAAAGTTACTTGAATACTTATTAGGTGCTTGAATGTGACAAGCTATTAAATGAAAGCAAATATAACCGATACTAATAAAATATTTTGATTGAAAAATGTGCTTCGAGACCTGAATTTAAACGGTTCATTGTCTGCATTTTTGTCTACCAAATGAATATGTAAATCATTCATGAAGCACTTTCAGTATCTCCGCCTAATTGTTGCCACTATTGGAGATGTTTTCTTTATTGAATTTGTGCCTCACAATTTTCTGCTTTTTCTGTCGCTAAGAACTAACATTCACTGTGTATTTACTAAAATTAGAATGACTAGCGTACCCGTGCGAGAACTCTCGCATGTTAAACCCCACACGTACCCTATCCATTTTTCAATCCTTTCCATAAAGGAGAGGAACTACTAATGTACATACAGAATATCAAACAAAATAACAATGCAATTGATGTTTGAAATACATTTTCAATTAAAGTTTATTCAACATTGTAGAGACATGTTCTTGGAACAATTCATACTTCTTTAAAAACAACATTTGAATACATTTTTCAATCTTCCTTGAGAGTTAGCTTTTCGCTTTCCTTGATAGTCAAATAATAGAAAAGGTTTTTACTCTTGAGAAAGCCAAGTAAAGTAGTGCGAAAATACCGGATCGGGCAAGAACAGACCTACTAATTGCAATATTATTTAACTTTCCTTGATTTGTTATGAAGAACCGAGTAGGTTTTGGACCCTCAGGGTGCCAGCTTGCTGGGGTGAGAAGATTGAAAAATTGTTTGCTAAAAACTATTGAATTATTTTCTGCGTCCTTACGTATCTCAAGAAAAACAATTCCGAGCCAAAAAATAATCAAACATTTTTTTTACCTTTGAGTACTAAATACCATTTGTTAGCATTAGAAACAATTTAGTAGGCATTAGTAAGCCCACTCCGGTACATGAGAATGTTGCTCAAACTATGTTTGAATTTTTAATATTTTAACGAACCGACACCTTTAGTATAATATCAAACGGTGTTTTATTTACAATATGAGTTTGCAGCTGGTCGTTGGTGTACATACTTCCAGATACCGCAAACATTTAAATCGTGCGTGTGGACTGCGATCGTTGGCAGTTGTCGGGTGACTTGCACTATTCTTTCTATAATTTTAAATTTAGTTGTTTTTTAATTGATTCACGTAGTATTGTAGGCTAGCGCGTTTTGATTTTTGTTTTCCATTTATTTCAAGCTATTTTACTTCAGCTACTTTAAAAAGTTTGTTCTTTGTATTGTGCCTTAGCACAAGTTTTCCCCCACTACCTCTGCGTACCCGTGCGAGAACTCTCGCATGTTAGACCACACACTCATCCCTATCCTTCTATTTTCATTCTAAGAGGTAAATTAGTTAACGAAACGTGTTTATTTGTTTAAAATCTATAAAGGTAACTTGCAATGTAAAAACACAATTACAAATAAAAATAAAAAACAATGCAATTAATGTGTAAAAGAAATTTTCAATAAATATTTATTCAATATCATGGATAATTTGCTTGGAACAATTCCCAACACTTACTTAAAGACATTTGAAGTAATTATTCAATATTCTTTGTCAATTAGGTTTTAGTTTTTCGTGATAGTCACAAAAATATTAGCTTTTTACTTTTGAGAAAGCTACGTTGACTTGAAAATTTCATCGAATGATAACGAAAATATTGGTACAGGTAAAACACAAACACAGTCTTCACTCTTCACTGAACAACCACATCTTTCCACAATTAAGTACACAGCACTTATATACCATGAAAAAACGTTAATTGAATAGTTTCACTTCACGCATAAGAAACAATCTTCATGGGTATAGGTATCAAGCAACTATAATAGTACTTCTAGTTGTTGCTGGAGAGCAAATCTTGAATTAATGATTATGCAAATAAACCTCGTCAGACTGCACAAACTACGGTGTTAACAGAAAGCGTAAATAAAGATTGTCGAATCTAAGCCTTCTAAGCGTGTCGCCACAAAAATTGCTACCAGCAGGAAGGGCTGAAATACTGAGGTGGCCTTGACAGTATTGAAGCGTGGAACCGAAAAGTTAATTGAATGGATTGGATAATGTCTTATCTTGTAGATTATGGTGTGAAAAACGCTTCTTTGAGGCCATTGGACTCAAAATTTTACTTTTTAAGGTTCTAAAACGCTTTGTTTATCAGTTATTTGCCGGTGTATGTTGACATGTGATGCGGGTTGCATTTTACATGAATATTTCGATGCGTTTTTTTCATGAAATCACCCATATTTTTAAAGTCAAAGTGGAATTCGTCAAGTCTCCGTGAAATTCTCTTTCTTTAGAGCTCTCATTTATAAAGACTGGTTGCGTGTGAGTGCCGGAACCCAAAGGTATACTACTGAAATAATACAGGAGACGATCATGAATAAACTAGTAAGTCCTATTTAATTCAGGATGTCTGATAACGACATTGTAACGAGTGTCTAAGATTTTATCGTCACATTTAGAGAAGTACTTGTGAGAGGAGACGACGTAAAGCTAAAATAATTCTACTTTAAAAGTCTAGGACGAAATTCCATTAAGTTCAAACAAGCAGTCGGTATGAGGCCAAAGCCTGAAAGTGACCTTGTATTATTTGTTTACTCACAGGTCGTCAATTGACTATTCCGTGTTTCCGAGCGCGCAAACTACTATTACATGGCTCTTAGCCCCGCATCTGCAATTTACGTTTTTGTTCACGAGAGATTGAGTTGAATTTCCACCGCTTGATGGTGAGGCCTAGCCCAACCTACACGTCAGCTTCCGGGGCTTTTTCCAACCAGGTATCTCCTAGCAGCCAGGGACTGCTTTAGTCAGACAGAGTGAATGTTCCTTACTGGTATCCTGACATGTGTGGTAGAGTACTGTATATAAGTGAAAATGTAAGGGGTGAAGTTGGACAAAGAAGAAGGAATGATCCTGCGCGGTCTGTAGTTTGGTTGCGAGAGAACGTCTCCGGTATTCACCTAGTGTTGATCGAAGAAAGTTACTGCGGAGAACCAGATAGCGGCTGAATTCGTTCTAGCTATGTAGCTAGTTTCGAAAATTCGAGACTCAAACCCTAGGACTTCTCAATCAGAAATCAACTGATGGCCCTAAGTTGGTGTGCTTGTAATTGAAATGAGGTAAAACCTGGAGCTTTCCTTATAACAAGGACATTTTTTTTCACAGAATAAATAAAAGTAGTTATTTCTGGATATGATCTGATGAAGAAATCACACTGTACTGAGTCTTTTAACTAACTTTATACGTCATCAATAAACGTGGCAAATAATTCCGGAACTAGACAGCCGAGTTTTGTGATTGCTAGCTGCATGAGGAAAAAAACACAAAAACACTTCAGGGTAAAGAAATCCACGGGTGAAAGATGAATGCAATAGCCTTGAATTTTGAAGAGTAGCAATTAATTACTGTTAAGTGTTTTTGAACATTTTCTGATGTGTAATAAGGTCACTGATAAGATAAGATGATAACAAAAATGTACAAATATCTTATTTTTACTTTCAGTATTAAATATAAATACAGGTGAAACCATCTTCAAACCATTGATTTGCACTTTCACAGCCAGTGTTTTAATTCCTTTAGTACATTTTTACTGACAGCAGGATATATCAAGATAAGTACCATGCTGTTACGTGGTGTTACAGTATTTTTATTAATCGTTTTTAAAGTTACTGCGGAGAACGTGTTTCAAAGAAGCACAGGTGGTATGTATTCATAGTTCAGCCAAATGGATACGATTCGAAATGAATTTTGAATGTATTCAGGAAGAAGGAACTTTTGCTTTTTCCCACTTTTCCTAATACACAGTTTATTGGTAACTTAACACACAACAATAAATTCAAATGCCCAGATTCTTCTCACATTTGTAATATGAGAGGTTGACAGTAAAATTAATGATATTGGTACAATACATAGTACCTAGATCACTAAAGTCATCTAAGAGAACATATTCAGTACCGGGCGACAGTAGTGTTTTCAGTAATTATGAAAAAATGCCAAAAGAGTAAGTTTAATTGACTGTTATCTGTCTTCTTACAGTCTGTGAATGCAGATCTCTGTGGTGGGTTCGGGGAACTAGTGCCTCCGACATTCCTCCAAATGCAGTGTTCGCTGGCAACGATTACAAAGGCGGAAATCTGTACGTGGGTCGATTGTTCTATGGAAATGAGTTGGCTCCTGGTAAACTATTGGATAAAAATGGACTAATTTTCATTGCTTACCATGGCAAGGAAATCTATACAACTAATTTTGAGGTACGTTGACGGTTCTTTTACTTTCTCGTGTTTACAAATGTAAAAGAGATAGTATTGTAATCGTGCGCCAAAAAATGCGAATCTTGTATAGAAAGACTCTTATTCTCCGGCTCTGGTAACGAAGATGTGAATAAATTGTGTTCATATGTTCTGTAAATTACTTCCTTTAACAAGTGCCTCTAGCCAGAATCCATGTTTTGTGGGTCCTTGATACCGAAATATCGATTGACAGCAAAATGTCTGTACGTCTGTGGTCAATGTTCACCTAAACCGTTCAGCCTATTTTCTCGAAAACTCATATTCCCTGATCGATGTGAATTAACTCAAGGCTTTGAGAGTTTCAAACGAATGTTTGGACATTTGAGGGTATATTATATGAAGCCTTAAACATCTTTTCTCAAAAATTGCCCGAAACATTTCGGATAAACTTTGTCCTCGGATACCGTAAAGGACGCCTAAGATAATAGCATTGTTAAAATCCCTGATTTTTCGTGGTGCAATTTTTTGAAGTCTTCCTACGTCTGTAATACTGAAGATAAAGATTTTTTTCTTAATGAAATCTGTTCTTTAAAGACAGAAATAATACCATGTTCAGTTTTTTTAAAATTATGAATAATTTTCGTGTAATTTTAAGCAAAATGTAGGCCATTTTTAATTATTTAAACAACCTTTTCACAAAAATCCGTTACATTTTTTTCCCATAGCCCATCAAAGGTTAAGAATGAAGTACAGGGCTTTATGGGATTTTACGGTAAATAAATATCCATCGATCTGTTTTAAATCATCATTAGCGTAATTTTTAATAACAACAATTACCTTAGGAAAATAATACCTCGAATACGAGGATTGGAACAAAAGTCATGGCAACTATTTTTTCTTGAAGATACCAGTCCGGTTGGAAAATGTGACATATACATACGAAAGAACAAGGTGTTAACTACATGTGTGGATAATGAATAGCACTGAAATATGAATATAGCACTGAATAGCACTAACTTATTACGGTAGAATATAGGGCAATATGGCTTTCGCGGTGCAAAAGAATGACAACACAGTACACCTCAAGTTGACATGACAAATCTGGGCCTAAAGACCCTCAATGTAGTCCCCCTGCTACTGTCACCACACGCTGCCAACAATATGGGAGGCGCTGAATCAGCCACAGATTTTGCCTCACCATGTGTGAATCGGGTCATCTATTGGCGCACAGCATTATTAATGTCCTCTCGGTGTTTCAAATCGCCTATAACATAGTCACAGGGCGAAATATCGGGAGAGTACATTGGGTGCTCCAATTGTTCCCATCCCCAACATCGAAGTACTAGTAACTGCCCTACTCACTCTGCGTTATGTTGTTTTGCATTGTCGTGCAGGATTATTTCACGGTCCACAAAACCCGAACGTTTCTTCCGAACGCCACGTCGAACCTATCGCGTTACGTCATCCCTGTAGTGCTGTGCGGTCACTGTGCTGCGATGAGGAACAAAGTGGCAAACAATGACTCCCCTGACGTCATACGCGATGATCATCATCAATTTGGACTGGGGAAGGATTCTGACGGAACTTCTGCCATTTTTTCTCTCGGAACTTTCGCAGACTGACGTTTCAGTGTGGTTCGTATGCCCTGGCCTAAAATTTATGGATGGCAATTATTTGTGACAAGAAATATTCGTGACAAGAATTGATCGCCGTCCTGTTTCTAGCGTGCAAGGTGGTCGGAGCATATTGCATAGCGCACCCACCTTTGCACTTCCATCAGTGCATGCGGTACCCACCGCGATGCGAATTTTGCGTAGGTGCAGCTCATTACATAAGATCCTGTGAACGCTGCGTTTCTCAATGCCACCTCTCTAACTCTAGTAGCGTCCATCGACTGTCTTCGTCCAGGAGCTGCTCAATGACGGCAAATGCCACGTCGATCTGCACATTGACAGGTCGTCCCGAATGTTACTCATCACTGGTTGACACACGTCCTTGCTGACCTCCTACCCACCTTGCTACTGTACGGTATGGTAGTACAATATTCCTAAAGGCTTCCAATAATTCATTGTGACATTCCATCGCATTTCTCCCTCAGAGAACGTTTATTTTGATGTAAGCGCGGTGTTTAACAAGGGTTACTTCCATCTCGGATGACACTTACCAACTGACTGATTTCACAGCCCTCGCTGCGATACTACCAATTATCACGGCGCCATCTGTTGTTCTGCATATACACTATGCCTGCAGAACTTCCACACGACACATATACGTTTGTGATCTGTTCACATATCTACAAGAAAAAAATAGTTGCCATGACATATGCTCCAACCCTCGTACATTATATATTTACCACAAATAGTGGTGAATATCTTCGGAATTATTAATTTTTGTAGGAAGGGATACCTTCAACTGTGGTCCCACGTGCCAAAAATCCTACTTCGGTAGCCGTATAATTGTCCCGGTTGTTTAATTGTGTTCTCCTGCGTTTAGTTGTGTTTTGTTTTTGAAATTTATGGTTTTAATCACAAAAAAATTACTTTCGTTTTCTTCTCTTCATTTTGGGTTTAAGGTTGTGGTAAATTTATTAATTTACAATTAATTTTTTTTTTCTTCAGAAACGTAATTTAGAATGTATGAACCACTAACCATAAAGGGCAAAAGTGGTAAAGTGCTCCATTGGGGGGGGGAAGTAAATGGTTATTAACGTTTATAACTATTTAACTAAATTATCTTTTTAACAGAATTCATAATCAATGCCTACCGGGAGATAACTGTGTGCTCTTTCAGCGCGAAGCAGCTCGGTTTCCCCTGAATAATTTTTTAAAATTTATAACACATTTATTTGTTCAAGACGGAATAAATCGTTTAGTGTAATCACTTTATAGTTATCTAGTCATTTGACTTACACTAGTTAAAATATCTAAACTAATTTATTCTAAACATTGAAGAGGATACACTACGGGAGAACCTTGAGATTAAGTGTCATTGTTGGCTAAGATTTTTAAAAAGGTTTCAAACGGGAATCTATTTTTTATTTGGGTGTGGGCTGGATTTTTTCTAATATGAAGTAGGATGTAGCTGGTATATCTGTTAGGGATTGCTAGAAATTGTGTGATATGTGGGATATCTGGTTTATTATTTTATTGATGTATAATTTGGAATGAAGTTCTGTGTTACTTATGAACCAGTGGGAATTTGTGATTAATCTGATCAATTTCTTTTGGATATTTGGATTTTATTGACATTTGTGGGGGCTTCGTTTGTCCACATTGGGCATACATAGAGTATTAGTGGCCTTATAATGGTTTTATATATTGTTGTAGAGTTTGTGTATGATTGGGATTTGTGTTTGTTGATTACAGACCGGAGTTGCAACAATTAATTTCTTGCTTGTTTAATTTTGATATCAAGATGGGTTTTCCAGGTTAATTTTGTGTCGAGGTGTAGTCCTAAATATTTTATGGGTTGTGAATGTGGGGTCCAGGTGATGGGGAAGTTGTTTATTACTAACGGAAGGCGGAGATAATTTTTCTGAGTGAGCTTATTGCTGTTGTTGTCAGAAGTAATTTGAATTTTCCAGATGTTTGCCTAGGTTTCAATTTTATTTAAGTGTCTTTGAATTTGTGATGGAAGGTTATTTAATGAATATCTTGAGGCGAATAGGGCTGTATCACCTGCAAATTGAACGATGTTTGAAGCTATTGACGCTGCAATATCTGGGGGGGGGGGTATGTTAAATAATGTTGGTGGTGAAGGGGAGCCTTGCGAGACGCTTGATTAAATAACGTGTGAAGTAGAGTGGTGATTGTTGAGAATGTACGGCCCTACCAATAGTTTTCGAAAAATTTCATTTGAAATCATTTGAAGTACTTCAACTCACAAATGAAATAGTGTATAAAATTACGGGTAGTGAGCATATTAAAGTTGTGAGAGATCTTTCGAAAAATATACTTTTGTGTAATTTTTGAGAAAAAAACCACAAAATAAACTTTACGGAATATTAAAGACTGCAACTAGCACTATCCGTGTAAAACTTTTGAAGAAATAATTTGGAGCCATTTGTGAGAAAATGGCGTTTGAGCGTTTCTGAAAATGCGAGATTTTCAGCTACTTTTCACAGAAAACGGTTGAGTTTTTGACAAACTTTACTTGACATTATTAAAAGGACATGCACCCATAAATATTCTAATGTGAACAAATCGCCGCTAGTGTAAATATTAACGTGAGTGACAAATCAAAAAAATATATTCTTGTAATTTTTGAAAAAACGAAACAATAAAGCAATATGGCGTTTATATCACTAGGCAGAATACATTAGGTACTATCCCTACGAAAAGTTTAAGGAAAAAATTTGGAGCAGTTTTTGAGAAAATCTTGTTTTTGTCTTTTTTAAATTGCACATTTTGCACGCAATATTGCGCGAAAACAACAAAAATTTTCTAAATAATGTGCATGACTTAAAGAAAAATTTCACTATGAAGAACAAATTTTATTTGATGGAATAATCTCTATATGCAATTTTGTAGTTGCAGGAAGACGCCGAATAAAATTCAAACTTTTGCCATTTTTAAAACTTCTGAGTTAACCGTGAAAATCGGGCCAATGCCACCTTAATAAGTGCATTTTACTTTATTCTTACAAGACATTTAAAGAAAAATCTGAAGTTGTTTTTGAGAAAATTTTGAAAAAGTCCAGTGGGCTTCATGTAAAGAATCCCCAAGAATTAATAATTGTTTTTCAATCACCAAGATTCGACTCAGGCCAGGTGGAGAGAGGTTTCCTCCATTTGGAAAAAAATCGTACGAATAGTTTAGGCGCTAGTGTTGTTCACGTACACCGGACGGACGTTTTGCTTTCAATTGGTTTTTCGGCATCATGGACCCACAAAACAGTGATTCTGGCTACACTGTAGCGATTCCGCTCAAATACCAAAAGTTGGCGAGATCAGCCGCGCGATTGCGCTGCCCTACGAGCTTCCCCCCCTTGTTCCCTTATCAACTGTCGCTGGCGGGGAGGTGAGGGGAGGGGTAGCTGTGGCTCTTACGAGGAGAAAAAAAAGGCAGTCTAACGGAGTCAACGGTCGGAGTCGGACGCGAATAGTGCGAAACTTTCATGTGCCTGTTAGAATCGGACGAGAGATTATAGGACCATTACGTCGCGCGATTGAGAGTAAATGTTTCTCAGTGCTAGTGATTGAATAGGCAACGGAGATAAACTATTCGTGCAAAACACCAATAGGTAACTTGTGAACAGTTACGTGGCGCATGTAAGAGACTCTATACAGAACATTGTTCGAGTTACACCAGCATTCTTCGGAGAAAGTAGAGCTACTTGGCCCGATATCTCTACGCAACCCGTAGTTGACCGCGTGACCACTATCTTGGTTTTGCAATCAAGAGACGTTCCGCAGGAGCGCCGTAGGCCGGCGGAGGCCACATAACCACAGGCCGCTGCAAGGTCTTGACAGCGGGCAGCGCTGCGCTTCCTTTGCACCGCGCCGCGCTACTCTGCCGATAATCCACCTGCATTCCCGGGAGGAATGGAGTAACCTTGCCATACCGAAGGAGCATCGCAGGCGGGCGGAAGTCTAGCGCACCCGCTGCGCTACCATTACACCGCGCCGCTCAGCCTGGACGCTGCAAGCATCAACGGGAGGGACGAGGTCTTTCTTGGAGGCCAACTGAGAAGGCATCAAGGGATCCCGTCGCGAGTGCATGGTCTTCAAATAAAGGGGAGTACTACCTACAAATAAACTGAGAATCTTTTTTTTATAATCTGAGAGAAAATAACGATGAACTTTATAACATTGAATATTGACTAGTAAAATTAAAAGTAAATATGAGTAAAGGTACTAAAAGTGAAGATAAACTTTATAAAATTGAATATTGAGTACTAAATTTAAATATAGAATTGATAGAGGGTACTAGAAGCATTTGCGCAAATTGCTCACTAATCAATTTTTTTTTGTCATTGATTTATTTTTGCTTGTGTGTTGTTTTGTGGTAAGAGTCAATGGTATTGGCAACTTTATTTTTGTAATTTTGTTTAACAAGTGCATAATTATATTGTTGAATGGTTTTTCCACTTGATGTTGTCGTGTTTTTCTTCAAAATTTCACAGAAAGCCCAAAACCCTCGATATATCCCTCGAGAAGACCAGAATGAACGGTCACATAATTGGCGCCCAACGTGGGGCTCGAAATTTTGAAGAAATTTACGCAATTGATGAAATTAACTTTGTCTACAGCAGTGTTTCTTGCAACTTTGATATTGGGCAAGATTGTATAGTGATGGTTAATGGTATTCCTATATGTAAATAGTGTAGGATGAAAGACTTACTCATAGTATTCAACGGAATATTGTTACAGAATTGTTTGTTAAATTCAAAAGAAACAATCATTGGTCAATAATAGGGTGAAGTGTATTATAGAGTTCATAAATTGTTTAGTTTGTCACTTACAAAGGTTTAAAAAAAATGGCAGATTCAGATAGGACGGAGATGTTTAATCGGCAAAGAAATATAGAAACTGTAGGGGAAAGTAGTGAGGAATCAGATAGGAGTGAGGATAGAGAAGTGTTACTAGAGGGTAGTGGAGGTTTCTCAACAGTAACAACTAGGGAAGGTGAAGAAGAAACAAGATCTACTGACACTCCAACTGGAAGAGAATCAACGCCTACGACATCTCAAGATCAAGAGGGAGAAATAGAGAGAGCAAATAGAATGATGGCTAGGTTGATGCAACAATTTATGCAACAAATCGACATCAAAATGCATTCTCAAACAGAATCAATAACTAGTCAGATGATAGAGAATAATAACAAATTAGAGGAAAAGATGGTAGAAAATAATAACAAATTAGAGAAAAAGATGGTAGAAAATAATAGTAAATTAGAAGAAAAAATTAAAGGGAACAATGCTAAATTAGAAGGGCGATTTGGAGAATTAGAGAATAAATTCAAAGGGTTATCAGAGCAATGGAAGGTTATAGTGAAGGAAGAAATTCAGACAGAATTAGCTAGCATTACTGATCAACTAGAAGAAAGAATGCAGAATCTTAGGCAACAAATTCAACTTCAATGTGACACTAAAGTAAATGGCATTGAAGAAAAGGTTGATACACAGATAGCAATAGTTGCAACTATTTCTGATAAGCAGTCATCTTTAGAGAAAGAAGTAAATAAATTTCAGAAAGAATTGTCAGATGTAGCACAGGCTCAAGCAACTAAATTAAATAATGCTATTAAAGATTTGACTGAATATGACCACCAGTTAGAAAAACAAATTAAAGAATGCAAGAATGAGGTAGAAGAGTTGAGTACCAAAGGAGGACATACTTGTCTAGGGCCAGGTAGTATAACTCCTTTGTTATTGACTTTGCCTCCCCACTTGACTTTTAGCGGATTGAACACTGAGAATCCATGCACCTTTTTGAAAGCGGTGGAAAATTATTTCTCATTACATATGGTGAAAGAAGATAAAAGGGTCAGGATTATTTATCAGATGTTAAAATCCAATGCAAAAACTTGGGCAGATACTCTAGAACCTTTGCCCCCAACATATCTGGAATTTAAGCAGAAATTCCTTTCCAGATATTGGAATCATGAAATACAAACGGACTATAAGATAGAACTTTTATGTGGATCATGGAAGAGAGGTGGCTGCAATATGCAAGAGTATGCTACAGAAAAATTGGCAGGACTCAAATTATGCACTCCAACAATACCAGAAGAAGAAATGGTGTGTCTTCTTATCCGACACTTTCCCAGCCAAATTCAAAACCTATTGAAGAACTTGTTACCTCTAACGGCTGAAAAACTTATTACTCAATTAGGTTCTTATGATGCTACTTATCAAAGAATAGAGAAGCAAAGCAAACCGAAGACAGGCACCACAGTTTCATCTACAATAGTTGAAACAAACAAAATTATTCCAAGAATCAAAATCAGAAAAACCGGAACGAAGAGGAAAACAAGAAGGAAATTCACAGAAGCCGATCAAGAGATAAGAAGAATCCATCAGATGGAAGGGCGTGTGGAGAATGGAAACCTACGCCGAGTACATCGAAAGGAACAAACTTCTGAGGTTTGGGGCGATTAGTCATCCCGCGTCGAACCTAGCAAACAACAACAGGAACGAGGTGACTATCTTGTCGTGGGAATTAGCAGATTTTGAGGAAATAACAGGAAGGAAGAGATTCTTCAAACAAATGTAAATAAACGACGTTGTCCGATGATCCAAGTCAAATGTAATGAAATTATCTTGTCAGCTCTGGTAGACACCGGTTGTATAGCTTCAATTATCACAGAAGACACAGTGCAGTATCTATTAGACAATGGTGTAGACATTCCAATGCTGCCACTAACTAAGTCATATATTATTGGGGTGAATAAGAAAAAGTCATGTCCAATAAATAAGCAAGTAATGCTTGATTTAGTTATAGGTACTACCAAATGTGAAGTAGTATGTATAGTAGCAAAGGATCTGCTCTATCCATTGATACTAGGAATGGATTTCATGTCACAGTATTTAGTAATAATTGATGTTCAACAATACAAGTTGATTATTCCACCGAAGGATTTGGTAGACCTAGAATGCAATGATCCTGGGGAAAAAATTTATACATCACAATGTGTCGAACTACAGAATCTGGAAGATTTAATAAAATCTACAGTACAAGATAATTCAAATTTACTATCTGATCAAAAAGAACAATTAGTAGCAATGCTGCTTAAGTATAAGAAGGTGTTTGAAAAATCTACAAAACCTGTTAGAAGTTTCCAATTTGAAATCGAATTAACCACTCAAGAACCTTTTGTAGGCCATCAATATAGAGGTGGAGAGAGTTCCTAAGCCATCTGACTTAGAACATAAACAATATACAAAATTCTTTCAACTGTTCCAAGGACCATATAATATAAACAGGATCATCGAACCCAATGTAGCCGAATTAACTAATAATGAGCAAATAATAGGAAAATTTAATTTCTATAGCCTAAAGCCATTCCATGAATAAAAAAAAAAAAAAAAAATCTTAACGTTCTCAAAAGAAGAACAGATTTTTTTTTTCTTTGAGAAGGGGGCTATGTAGCGATTCCGCTCAAATACCAAAAGTTGGCGAGATCAGCCGCGCGATTGCGCTGCCCTACGAGCTTCCCCCCCTTGTTCCCTTATCAACTGTCGCTGGCGGGGAGGTGAGGGGAGGGGTAGCTGTGGCTCTTACGAGGAGAAAAAAAGGCAGTCTAACGGAGTCAACGGTCGGAGTCGGACGCGAATAGTGCGAAACTTTCATGTGCCTGTTAGAATCGGACGAGAGATTATAGGACCATTACGTCGCGCGATTGAGAGTAAATGTTTCTCAGTGCTAGTGATTGAATAGGCAACGGAGATAAACTATTCGTGCAAAACACCAATAGGTAACTTGTGAACAGTTACGTGGCGCATGTAAGAGACTCTATACAGAACATTGTTCGAGTTACACCAGCATTCTTCGGAGAAAGTAGAGCTACTTGGCCCGATATCTCTACGCAACCCGTAGTTGACCGCGTGACCACTATCTTGGTTTTGCAATCAAGAGACGTTCCGCAGGAGCGCCGTAGGCCGGCGGAGGCCACATAACCACAGGCCGCTGCAAGGTCTTGACAGCGGGCAGCGCTGCGCTTCCTTTGCACCGCGCCGCGCTACTCTGCCGATAATCCACCTGCATTCCCGGGAGGAATGGAGTAACCTTGCCATACCGAAGGAGCATCGCAGGCGGGCGGAAGTCTAGCGCACCCGCTGCGCTACCATTACACCGCGCCGCTCAGCCTGGACGCTGCAAGCATCAACGGGAGGGACGAGGTCTTTCTTGGAGGCCAACTGAGAAGGCATCAAGGGATCCCGTCGCGAGTGCATGGTCTTCAAATAAAGGGGAGTACTACCTACAAATAAACTGAGAATCTTTTTTTTTATAATCTGAGAGAAAATAACGATGAACTTTATAACATTGAATATTGACTAGTAAAATTAAAAGTAAATATGAGTAAAGGTACTAAAAGTGAAGATAAACTTTATAAAATTGAATATTGAGTACTAAATTTAAATATAGAATTGATAGAGGGTACTAGAAGCATTTGCGCAAATTGCTCACTAATCAATTTTTTTTTGTCATTGATTTATTTTTGCTTGTGTGTTGTTTTGTGGTAAGAGTCAATGGTATTGGCAACTTTATTTTTGTAATTTTGTTTAACAAGTGCATAATTATATTGTTGAATGGTTTTTCCACTTGATGTTGTCGTGTTTTTCTTCAAAATTTCACAGAAAGCCCAAAACCCTCGATATATCCCTCGAGAAGACCAGAATGAACGGTCACAACACCACGTGTTTGGGGATTTTTTTATTAAATTAGAAACTGGATTTATCACCTTTTGCATTTTCATGGCCAGGCAATGAATTTTTTTCTGTCGAAAATTCGCCATTTATTCGCGTAGCATTAAATAACTTCCCCTACACTACGGATATAATTCCGTATTCACGTACGTATGCGGAAATGTACAAATGATATAGAAAAGAGTTTTCGTTTTTTGCTGCAGATTTTCAGTTTTCAATAAAATGATACCGTAATAAATAAGTCAACTTTGTTTTTCAAATTTCAAATTTACATTTCGCCCAATTTGAGCGGATGCCATTTGCCGGATGCCCAATGCTAGCTAGTTTTAATATTAAAGATTTGTTCCCTCAACAAAGCTGAGTTTTCATCACCGTGTCAAGAGAATTCCTTGAGAAATTTGGATGTCTGGCTATACATTTCGTGTATACATTCAGTATTGGTGTATATCCAGTCTGTGTATTCATTCAATTCAATTTTAATCATTTATCTTTTGAGAAACTCAATATGGGATTTTTGGCCTTTTGGTCTCCATGTTATTTGATTAGTTATGATAAGTATTTTACCACCGCGTATGTTTTATAATTCTCATTGAGATAAATACTAGAAGTAAAAGCAGTTTCTATTTGGAGCTATGGCATGTATAAATTAAACGAATATTACTTTAGGTATTGGTATCATCTGCTCCTACTCGCTGGGTCTATCCAACGGAACACAGGATTCCTCCTGGAGCAGTGCTTGGCGGCTATCATACAGTGAATTACAATATCAACTTTTATATTTGTCGTGTTTCTCATAAAGGATTCTGGATTCCCGGAAAGGTAAGTAACTTTTTTACTTTCTCGCACTTACGAAGGTACTTCGTAAGAAGCGAAAGGTTTGGAATCATGCACCGGAAAACGGCGAATTTTCGGCAAGTAAATTCTTATCACCGGGCCCTTGTAACGAAAAAGTAGATATATCCTGTTGCTAATTATAGATAAATATTCCTCTAACACGTGCTGTAGCCATGTTTTATGGTTACTCGATACCGAAAAATCAAGCGACGGCAAAACATCTGTCTGTCTTTCTGTGGTCAACGCTATCCTCTAAGTCGTTCAGCCAATTTTCTCTAAAATTAATATTCCCCAATCGATATTGCGCGAAAAGTAGTAAAATTATCAACAAAAATGTATTTGACCTTAAAGAAAGGACTCACTATGAAGAACAAATTTTATTTGAAGGAAAAATCTCTGTCTTCAATTTTGTTGTTGGAGGAAGACGCCGAATAAAATTCAAACTTTTGCAATTTTCAAAAATTCAAAGTTAACCGTGAAAATCGGACCTATTCCACCTTCATTAGTGCATTTTACTCTGTTTTTACTAGAACTTTGAAGAAAAAATTTGGAGCCAGGAGCTTCTTGTAAAGTACCCCCAAATTTTCTTTTTCAAAAGAATATTTTCCAAAATTTCAAAGATTCGACTCGAACCACATCGACCGGGTAATATCCATTTTGGAAAAAAACCGTTCGTATGGTTTAGGCGTCAGCAGTTTTCACAGACTGACGGACAGACGGACGTTTTCCTTTCAATCGGTTTTTCGGTACCAAGGATAAGAGGGTTTCTGGCTACACCAAGTGTTAGGGGATTGTTTTCTTAATTTAGCAACTGGATTTATCCACGTTTTCGTTATCATGGCCCGGCAACGAATTTTGTTCTGGCAAAAATTGGCCATGTTTTCGTGCAGCATTATATAACTTTCCCTATACTACGTATATTACTCCGTATATACGTACATATACGGGAAATTAAAAATCAGATTTTTAGGAAGGGTCATGTACAATTTTTGCGTAATTTGTGCTTGAAATTTATGCAACTTCTAAAAAAAAATATTTTCTGAAAAACCGCTATAAATTTTTACTTTCCCGTAAATTTAGAAATAATGCCAGAAATATACTTCAACGCCAGAAATATAGTAGCAATTTTCTTGTATACATTTCAAATATTATTTTGTAATTTATTACTTATCAATTACAAATTCTCGCAAAGCTGTTATTTGTGCAATAATAACTATAAATAATTTTGTTTTTGCTTTGTAGCTGAACACAGACACATTTCGTTGCTGCTATCCCATAGACGGGAAGGAGGTGAAGTCCAGTAATTTTCAAGTTCTTGTTTTACCTTGAAAACTGCACAGAACAGTTTGGCACCAGGGAATGATATCTTTATTACAAACTTCTGGTAAACAATTCATGGGTAATGTTACTTTTAATTTTGTACAAGCATTTTTTAAATAAAGCAAATAAAAGAACCAATGTTTTCTGGGTATCTTATACGAACTTTACCTTACGAAAGCTATTTTATTTTAAAATAGCTTCAAAAATAATGTGATTACTACTTGGCACAACGTATCCTCAACGTGGAAATGAAGCCTTTTTTTCGTAAGTTTTCAATTTTTTTAAATACTTCGAGTCAAATCTAAAAGTTGTAATTTTTACTAGAGTTTGGTATGATAGCGATCTAGTATGTGTGCAATTTTCAAATTTTTATCTGGTCCCATAACAGAGATATTACCGTTCAAAATTGGAAAAAAAATCCAAAATTCCAATTTTAAAGAGCATGTAATTTTCAAGGGATACGTTATATACCAATGATATTTTACAAAAAGTTACTATATTGTTGTGTTAAAACGAAGAAAAAATTAAGGCTGTGATTCTATTCCTTCTTTCAAAAATTACTCTCTGAAAATCGAATTTCAATCATTCGCGTTCCATAGATTTTGTTGCAAATATTTCTTAAATAAAACATAGAGAATAGATAAATAATATTTCGATTTGCAGGCCAGAATATGCTAAATTGAATGATTTTTCTTCTAGAATGCTAGAACAACCAAGTGATGAGTATTTTATAAAATAATGTCTGCAAACGCGAACAATGGTGCACGGCGCGAAACAAAAATGGCCATTTTTTGTAAACCAGGTATAATAAAAAAAATAAAAAATGCTTTTGAACAGCCAAAACATAAGAAAATGTATATACAAAATATGAAATTTTTTTAGTTGGTTGAGCGACCAATGCTGGATCATTTAAAATGGATTGGCCCATACTTAAGTAGATATTTTATTATCTTGTAGGCGATCAAATGGCTTGCACTACGACGATGACGACTGCCCTCGCCCCCCCCTGTGTCTTCTGCGCTAATACTTTCAACCCTCAAGATGAACACACCTATCATCGGGAACATTTTTGCTAGAGATGATGATTGGGTGAAATCTAGAGGAATTCTAGCCTAACAGATTTTCAGTCGATGGCGGTTGGTCGAGAATGTTTTGTAATAGTTGACTATGAAAGAACTGTATGGCGTTATCCTTCCTACATCGCTTCCAGAACGTGCAGAGAGTTTGGGATTTGGAATATGGCTGTTGCTCATTTTTAGTGTCGCCGACGGTACTATGCCATTCGATCCAGAAATCCAATAATTTTTCCTAAGCAAATGACAGATGAAGGAATGATTATCTAGGAATTTGTGAGTTGAAAGTAGTTGAAGGATTAGGAAGCAGGAGTTGATGGGTTACATAGTTATGAGCACTACGACATAAACAGTTAATTGAATGTGGTGCGGAAACTGCATATTAAAATTAATGAAGAATGCGCATTTGCTAGTAGGGAGTTCATTCAAAACGGAAAACTGAGTGTACGAGTCTCAAATGCATCATGTTCACAGTCACGCCAGTTAGTATCTACGGTTCCACAGCTGCCCGGTTCGACCGACTTCGGATACGGATTGAACTTCTCTTATGGGATTTCAGCTTGGATTCTCATTTCTACAATAACATCCGGTATGCCTTTACCTCCGACAACCATGTCACAATATTGAGTATATAAGTAATGTAGTTGTAGGCTTTGAAAGCTGCTCTTATTCTACCTGTCATCTAGCAGCTGACACTCGCTTGGGGTCTACGGTGTAGTCCCTTAGTAGTCACTTGGTAGCGCTTCCTAGTGATATGTGTTCTGGCAAAGCATTCGTTTCAATGGAGGTATTTACACCGGCGGCGGAATTGCGCTGCTCTGCGCTGCTTTAGCGGCGCACCCCCAACACGAGCAGCGCGGCGCCCCGTGCCAAAGATCGCTAAGACAGTAGTGCCGTATAGATCTCGGGCTTAGAAGTCGCGGGTTTGAGTCCCGCCTCTGGCATGGTAGAACATAGTCGTCTTTTTACCCCCTATCATCACCATATCGTTTCATCCTCATATAACGTTAAATCCAATAGTGGTCGCTAATGGCCTAGTAGTTGATGCGACTGTAAATAAAAAATAGCTGCACAATCGCACTTCGTCGCCAGTGGAACACGGTTGTAAACAGGAGCCTTCACACAAGGCCATTCTGACGCGCTACTGAGCTTCTCTAAACATGTTCACTACCTTGAGCTCATTGTGGCGTGACACCAATCCTTTCTTTCTCACGCTCAGTGGCTCTACGGTGGCTTTGAGTGAAGGGAGCCGACACTGGTCGGTGGCGCTGCCGAGTGATTCCGTGTGAGGTCGGCAATTTAACCCGCAACGGAGCAAGCGCTAGAGCCCAGACTCAAGATCGACCGCCACTATCATCGCGGCCTCTATTGTCATACCTGTAGAAGCCCCTCCGCTCCTGACATCGGCCAATGTGCTCCACCTACCACATCCAGGTAACACAGTCACCGCTCGTCCTTACCACAACCCCGATACCTCGTCATCGGCACAGCCCCGCTCACAATCTGTTATCTACTCCCCGTAGCGTGATCCTAAAGGCTGCTCCACAATAGCTTGGCAAACGGGAGCAGCAACGCAAAGGCGAAGGCGGGAAGATGCGCCAACGGGAAGAGGAATAGCGCTATGAACCTGTAGCAACAAAAAAAAGAGAACTTGAAGAAACTGTTGCCAAAACCAAGCACTTCTAGCTACGCTACTTTCTTCACTATTTGTTTTGTATTGTTAATTGTGTAATTGTTTGTATAATTAATTCTTTAATTAATGAATATTAATTAGAAAAAGACAAAATCATCAGAATAAAAAAAATACAAAATCTAAAACAACTCAACAATGACTACGAATACCCGCTTCATACTTGAAACTCGCAAATCCATGCTCTAACCTCAATGTAGCCCTACACTCTCAACGCTACGGACCAATGTCGCGCGCTCAATCAGCTGGAGAACTTCCCCGCCTTTTTCTGCGCTTTCATTGGTTGAGAGGCTTCCCGTTCCCGGGCCAAGATAAATGTTGACCATCCTTCCCGTTCCCGTTGTGTTCTCCTGTATGAGATGTCCGTCTTTCAACTTTCTTTACGTTCCCGCGTTTCAACCGTTCTTTACGTTTGCGTTGCCGTTCTCGTTCACGGGCTATTGTGGAACGACTTTTAATACTCGTTGTCGCTCGGCCATCAGACTATCAAGTAGTATATCGATCCACTTGCACAATTTTCTCCGTGGATTTTATACACTGTTTTATGAGTATGTTCATGCAAATATAACATATTTCTACGCCAATTCAAGTACCTAATGCTGCATATATCAATCAATAATCGATCTGGGGATTAGAATTTACACAGCTCATTAGGTAGAAGGCAGGAAGAGTAAAGTAGGTATGATTTGAGAACTGAACAAGTAACTATGGGTTCTAGTACTTTACGAACACATACGGCCACAATGAACATGAACGTTTATCCATGATGCCTTGTCAAGGAAAAGTCTGGTAGATCTTTCTTCGGAGAAATTAAGAGGCCCACACTGAATATAATTTCTGTAAACCCTCACCTCAAAAAAGTGTGTTTTCTTTGTCGTAAGACAATTCGTAAAACGTGCCCAATAAGGGTAAGTTGTACTCTTGAATAATGAATTATTCCGTTCGGCACAAATATTACCGTTTTCTAAGAAATCTTAATTCACATCCCAGTTTTCTATGTTCTCTTGCGCCAATGACCACATCGCCACTGACCCTATTCCTGCTGGGTGAGCCGCCTAGTGAAGTCGGCTGCCGTCGCTTTGAGGATCTTCTTCCGAAGGCCCACCCCAGCCCAGCCCGCGCGCCTCTTAATGTCGCCGCTCCGGCGAGCAATCGGATCCCGCGATCGCATCGCATCGCCTGCGCCGGAGGCTGGAGAGCTCGGGGGCTGCTGTCGATAGGCGGTGACGTCGGATGTGACGCGAGCGAGAGAGGACAACGATCCAAGGCGAGGTCGATAAGGTGGTGAAGGAAGCTTTATGTAGAGGTTGGGGAATGGGAGAGGCTGTCGGGTAAGGAATTGGGAGACGGCAGGTGAGTAAAGATTGGAAATGCGAAGGTGAACAGTGTTGATGGGATCGGAGGGGTCGGCAGGAGCTTGACTTTGTGACGATGTGGGGATGGTGCACACACTTTAGAGTGAGTAAGGGTTCATTTGGAGGAGCTGGGATCATGACTAAGGTTATATATCTAGTAAGTGTAGTGCATGTTACATATCGAGAAGTGGCAATTACCTCTTAACTGGTATGTGAGATTCAGTGCCGACCTACACCTCCGTGTGTGAGTTTTTCGACGTTCGAGTTTTCCTGGCAGCGATGAACCACCCCAGGAGAGAAGAGACACGTGCAGGTGTGTCTGAAGGAAAGATCGTGCGCGGCCTGCATTCACCACGATAATAATCGGAAAAACCATGTAAAACTATCGATAGAGAATATCCACTAGAATTCTCTTCCAATCAGTGGTTGACTCCTACTCAACGATGCTACAGAAACAATGATGTTTCTGCTGAGTTATCGCATCGCCTACGAACAACAGAGGCAAATGAATGGAGCAGGCCAGCTGGGGCTGGAAGTGGGGAATAGCAAAATGGACTGCATGACGTTAACGGGAAGGTGGGTCGGGGGGGGGGTGATTGATTTGTTAGTGATCCTGGGCGCGTCAGCTACTAGGGTCATTAGCTCCGTAAGTGTAGTGCATTTTTCGCTCGGGATGTGGCGGTGGTCTTCCCCCGCTGGAGGGCGAGATCCGGCGCTGACCTACCGTCGGCTAGCGGGTTTTTCCCCAGTCAGGTATCTACCACTAGCGAGTCACCGCCCCAGACGGGACAAGCTCTAAGCCCCCGACCGGTCTCCCGGCATGTGTGGTAGTGTAGCGTTAGCTTATGTAAGGGAAGAAGATAAGACAAGGAAAGGTAGGAAGCGACAAAGAAGAGGCACGTAGTTCGTGAGCCGTTTGTTAGCATACTGCTCCGCCATTCGCCGGGTGTTGATCGGAGAAACCACAGAAAACTACCGATCAGGGCAGCCGGTAGCTAGAATTAACCTTCAGACCGCACCTGAATTCGACTAGCTACCTAGGTGGTCTTGAAAATCCTACCACCTTCGGTACTCGAACCTAGGACCTCCCAGTCAGAGATACTGCAGTGACATATTGATGCCCTGACCCATCTCTCCAGGTGGGTCGGGGTGGGATAAGGTCGAGCGGTTGAGGTGGAGTGATAGGAAGTGGAATGGGGATGAAGGCGGGCGTGTGAGCCACGGAGGAGGGTGAGCGTGATGGAGCCGGCGGGGCGCTGGGGGGCGGGGGTGGCGCGATGGTGGCGCGGCAAGGAAGAGGCAGGGGCAGGCGGTGCATTTGCCTAATGCGTCGTCGGCGCTTTTCCGCGCGGAGTCTCTGGTGAAAGCAGATTGGCTCCTCCTTTACGCTCTCAAACGTCGCCTCGAGGAGAGACTGGAGAGGATAAAATCGAACCGAATGCGAGGAACTCAATACTGTATGTATTGAATTAAGTTCCTATTACCGCGTGAAGTATTGATTGTTCCTTACAGTGAACCGCTATTAGTATGACTGTCAAGACTTACCATTTTGCCTTTCAGGCCAATTGTGTTTTGTAAAACTGACTTTGTTTTTGAAATGAATTAACGAAATTTTAAAATAATGTGGCAGAAAATTGCTCTCATCAATTGGTACCCACAGTCTTTTACTAATCATTTGATCTGCAATTTTCGTGGGTCATATTTTGTTGCATATTTTGATCAGTATTTTGAGAAGTTGAAAAAAGCAATTGTATAATCATACAAATCCGCATTTTCCTTGAAATTTATTTATATATATTTCTGACTATTTGACAAGAAAATAATACATTTCAGCATTTACTTCTATGTGAGTTTTTGAAAACCCGCTTACAGAATTTAGTATAATTATTATGAATATTTAAATTGGAAGTTATTTTTCAAATATTTGTTTAATAGAAAGCCATTACTGAGTTACAAGTATGATATGGAACATACATCACCACTGCACTACCTTCCACCGCGACAGAACCACTATCAAGAAAAGGTGTGACGTAGAGTCGAGTGAAAACTCCAGTGTGAATCTGCTCCGCTCCGCAATGTTCGGCTACTTAGGAATGATCCTCCTCTCATCCTGTTAATAGGTAGAACACAATCGCTGTTACCAATAATAATTAAAATTCTACACCACTATTATTCACTATTGGTGCTAAACTCTGGAAGAGGTAGCTTGAACAATAGTCTCTTAGCCTATTTCATGTGTTTATATAAACATGTGATATTACATAAATTTTAATACATTGTTTATGTGTTACTATAATGTTCTTCTACATATTTTCGAATTTTTAGTGCATGTTTAAGAAATGTATGCTATTTGCTGTTACCTATAAATTCCAATCACACATATCACAAAAGATAAGTAGTTGTTTGATTTTCTAACAGATGTCGTTGGAATCTACTTTCGTTTTGTTCACATTAATTAATTTGGATTCCTTTCACAACATTCTATTTTAATTCATACATTTGTGATTTTTAGAAATGAACTATTGGTTTATTGTTTCAGAAAAGCTCTTTACAAAACTGGCATAATAAAAATAAGTTAAATATTCCACTATTTCTAATAACTATTATAAAATTATTTATAAGTTACAGATATAAACATCTTTCTAGGAGTTAATATTTTCTAAAAGTGGATAGAAGTTGCAGCATCTTAAAAGATACTTGTCGTTTAAAGAGGCTAATAACACATCTAGCATTAATGATCTACTTTTAGAAAGTCTTAGTTTTCCAAGAAAAGTTATTTTTAGTATAACAGTTTTTAAACATGTACTTTTTTAAATTTAGGTCGAATTGGTCAAATGAAAATTACAGGTTACAGAATATATAATACACAATTCACTGTCAAGCTATCGATTCACCGAATTGGTTATTTGTTTCTCAAATCACAATGCCACCACGTTTAAGATTTCTGCTACAATTCTCTTTCAACAACAACAGTTGCTTTGTCTGAGATAGGATTTTTAGAAGTTATTGTAAAATGCTATGTTGTTTCTAATGCAAATATCACGATACAATGTAATGATTCTATGAGTCAAGAAAGTGTGATAGTGTAACTTCTAAAGGAAGTACAACATTAAATTAGAGAGACAAAGGCTTTGTGACTTCACACAATGTTACATAAAACTTTTTTCACACTTTGTTCCCTCATTTACACGATACCCATGATTGTGCTCCGGTCCACGTAATCTCGATTTCTAATTAACGATGGGGCAGAACATCAGGACCAAAGAAAGCAGGATCGATATCCTGCTTTGGTTCGACTCGTAACTAGAGATGTGGTACTACCACCCTCCGCCAGCAGCGCTACGTCCACGATGTGTTTGTGTCTGAGTCTGTACGTGGGTGTGCGCCATCAGTTGTTTTGTCAGACAAGGAAAGGAGGCTGTGAAACACGATCAAATCCCATTATATGCTGTGAAAAGGTATATTTTTGCCCCAAAGGATATGGAAAAGCATGGAGATTAATGAAAACTTCGCTTTTGTAATTACATTACATACACGAGCATACACATACAAATACACAAAGTGTAGTCGCACTGTTATGATTGACTTCTAAATTTGAAGTTTACAATGTGCATCTCTTGACATATTACACGACTTGTACTAATACAGTAAGAATATAAGAAGACCTAGTTTTAAGAGAACTTAAACTTTTAAAACGTTCACAAAAATATAATTGCAAAAAACTCGATCTATCTTAACACAATGGTTAACTCGGTTTACTTATAAAGAGGGTTCCTTAGTTCTACTTATTTAGGACTACTTATGTAGGATCCATCCCTGAAAGAAATGCGTAAGATCCAGAAATGTACATGAAACACACTCTGAGCCTGCTTCACACCCACAGTCTCAGGCTCTTTTGCCCAACCGTCGAGATACTCAAGGGAATGAATGTCTATCCAACCCGTCATCTAAGAGCACAACAGTTAATAATATGGAAAGCCATAAAATAGTTCCTTAATCGAATTTCGTCATATCGTTAATTATGTTCATTTAATTACTTTTGTGTTGTAAATTGTTTTTATGCGATGTCACCTGTGATTTTAAATGAGTTCAGTCGCTCTCGTAATTATTTTTTCATTAATGGACGCTTTATATTACAAAACATTAACTGTCAAAAATAATTACTTCCATTGGAGACTACATGACGATATTTTGTTTAGTATCGGTGTTTATTGGCTGAAAAGCGGTTGAAAAAACATGAACCAGTTAAACAAGTCTGATAATAAAGACTTATTATTAAATGTAATTATTTGCAAATGAAATGGAAATTACAGGGGTTGGATAGCATAAGGTCCCCAAGAGACCAGCGATTTTTGTGATCATGCTGATCGAATATTAAAGCAAATAAACAGCACAATCTAAATTTTATATCAGGTAATTCATTATGAAATTATATCGTTTTAAGCTCTGAGACAAGCGGAAAATTTAGCCACATAATATATCTCTACACTGGAAATAACAAATGGTGCTGATGAATGTTATAGTTATAAACAGTGTTTGGTTTTATTAAAACTTAGTCACATTGTATCACAAAATAAATATTTACACTTGTAATGAAAAACAACAGAAAAGAGAGAGAGAGTATTTAGGTCTTCGTATTGATCTCTCCATTTTCTGTACAGTATACTTGTTTGAAATTTTCGACATCGCAAAGCTGTTTGATTAACGCTTCTTTAGAGTTTTTCTACGGTTATCAGCACGTTATCGATAAAGAAAACGTTTTTTGTTGGTACGTAACTTTTGTAACATCAAAGAAAACTGTCATTGTCAGATGCGCTGTCACGGTGATAACGGTGAATCATCTTAGTGTCTTTTAGCAAAAGTCGTTAAAAACCGATGGATATTTTTGTAATAGTTGTAAATGACATTAGAAATATTTTACATAAGTACACAAAATATTCCTGATGTACATTTTTTGTAATTTTAGATTACTGGTATCAACAGGTTTAAGCCACCCCCTTCCGGCCATCCTTCCTCACCCGAATCCGCGGAACTCATCGTTTTTTTCCCTAAACTCCAGCTCCCGCGACAATCACTACCTGTTGGAGTGCTGCTACCCCATCCCCACCCGCGATTCGCGATCTGGCTGCCTGAGATTGCTAGTACACCCGTCCCTGCTTAATTAAACCTGGTTTGGAAAAAGAACACGGATGATTATCAGATAGAGATGAGTTGGTGGGTCCATGATAAGGCCACCATCCCTCAAAAACAAAATGAAAACGTCCGCCTGAACGCATAGTGAAACCGTCTGAGATAACTCAGGGCACTAGCGGATATCGCTGCATTGCCTCTGAATGGAGATTGAGACCCGATGGTGGCAGAATTTTCTACATTGGCCAGATAGCTAGATGGATTTCAGTCGCTGTCTGGAGGAGAATTCTAGTTGCCGGCTGTACCGATCGGTAGTTTTCTGTGGACTCTATACCAAGCGGATGCCGGAGCAGTACTCTAACCAGCGATCTTTCCATGTCCTATTCCTATTCCTTGTTCTCTCCTAACCATTATTTACACACACACACTTACATGCACTAGACTACCATTCATGTCCGGAGCTTAGCGCCCGTCCCGGATGGGGCGGCCTCTGCTGATGGGATATATCGGAATGGGGGACTTAGGGGTCTTGACGCGCCCGCAAACATGATCTAATCAATGAATCAGTCTCGTATGACACATGATGAAAACGAATATATATCTCCTGCGGGATTGGACGACAAGCTCTTTGCGTATCGTTCGCTGCCTCTGGCGACTACGATACAAAGGGCATTCATAAAATGATCCTATTTTTAATTAATAGGAATTATTACACACAGAAGTTAAATAACTTGATACTGAGTGGCTAGGCTAAAGGCCTTTAAGCCATTACAACGCCTCCATCTTACCGCGTTCTAAACTTTCGAATTCTAGCACTGACCCCAAATGGTCTCTCTACCCTATCAAAGCTGCTGGAAAGGAAACATAAGGTACAGCTGAAGAAAGAAAAACCTGCCGTCAGAAGCCGAGTACATACTTATATACCAAACGTTTTCTTGACTATTTATTTATTTCCTGGTGCGGACGTCACGCATTCTCCTTGCATTCATTGGTCGCCTCAGCTCCTGAAATCCAACAGTGCCACAGAAGACCGTCCGCACCATCACCTTTACGCTTAATTTTCGAACACACTCACCTATTTACCGTAGAATGTGTTTGTGATAATTTAAATAACTAAATAACCACATTAGGAGGTAATGATTATATACTTCAATATGATACTGGAATACGCAAAATTCAAAATTACGTAACGGTAAAAAAAAATTTTAAACGAGAATGATATGACATTGTTGATGCCGTATGATATTGAGTTTTCTTGTAATGGCGCCAAACACAGGAGTTGATTATTTGGTCCTGGTGAATAAGCTGATAAGTAATTAATCTACAGGAGAGCAAAAAATGTTCGACTGAAGTAAATCAAGTAAGTAATGATATTGAAAGGAAGGTCATATTCGTATGAAACGATTTGTGTGTTGATTTGGTTTGAATATCAAAAATCTCAGTTATTTTTTGCTCTCCTGTAAATGTAAGTTTCCATGACATATCAGCTCGTTCACCGGGGTCAAATAATAATAATGAGACTATTGAAACTATTTGAAAGGGAAAATTTGGGGCAATAACATGCAATGCCACATTTATGATGAAATTGAAATATTAGTGTATTTCGACGCCTCATTGATGTAGGTAAATGCTGTGTTGTTATTTTAAAGATTCACTACAAGATGGCAGTGATATTCATAAATTAATGTTCTTTATTCTTATATGTAGAATGCATATATGAAATGTCTAAACCATTACTCTCAGTTTCCTCAACACTTAAGTATTGTGGCGTAGTGCGTTATTGCCCCGAGATCTTCAACTGAAGGGGAGAGAAGAGGGGTGCTCGCACTAGTGGAGGGCGTGGGGCGCGGGAGCCTGGGGGCGTGCAGGTGCGGGGCAGTCGCTCGCCCCGCGCAGTAATAACCAACGGCCGCTGCCAGGCAGCAGCGCGGCAACAGCTTGCCTGCGTCGTTATTTCGCGAGCACAATATCGACGCCGCCGCCAGCGCCGGGGGACGGATCGGGGTGGCTGGGTGGGGGGAGGGGGCGAACGCGCGAACGGGTGGCGCGCCGGTGTCGCAGTAAACCGCTGCAGTCAACCTCAGCCCCGCCCCCCACGCCACGCCTCGCTCAAACCCGTTCCTCCCAGGAATGTCTGCTTCGCCTCGCCTCATCCCGCTCCGCCCTGCCTTGCCCTGTCCCAGCCCGCTACACCGTGCCACATCACGTCACGTTATGTTACTTCACGTCACGCCATGCCACGCCGCACTCCGCTCCATTCGCTCTGCTTCCCGCCGCTCAAATTCGTTCCCCCTGGGCATGTCTGCCCTGCCCTGCCCCGCCCCGCCTCACCGTGCTACTCCACGTGAAGTCTCGATACGCCACGCTTCGCTCCATTGCGCTCCGTCTGGCCCCACTCAAATCCGTTCCCCCGGGGAAACGTCTGCCTCACCCCGCCACATCCCTCTCCTCCCCGCCATTGCCACTCATGTCACACCACGCCATGCACCGCTTCTTTCCGCTCCACCCCACCTCGCTCAAATCCGTTCCCCAGGGGAACGCCTACCTCGCCCCTCTCCGCCGTAGTACACCACACCACGCTCCGCTCCGCTCCTCCTCGCTCCGCTCAAATCCGTTCCCCTGGGAATGCTTGTTTCGCTCCGGCCCACTCCGCTACGCGTCCCTTGTTTCCACTACTCCCCGCACCTCCTCGCTCCACCACTTTCCTCTCCGCTCCTCCTTGCTTCGCCTTGCGCCCTCCTGCTCCTCCCCGCTTCTTCCCGCCCCGCTCCATTTCACCTCTTCCCGCTGCGTTGCTCAACGTTGGTGATGTTCTCGGAGGCCATCCATGGATGTTGATGAGGGGAAGGACATAGGGTGGCCAGATAGTTACATAACTTTCCCTGCTCTACAATTTTGAACGTAGGTAAAAACAACAACAGATTCTATATTAAATCGAGATTCTCCCCCTTTGATTCCATCCCCTGGAACTCTTAGACATCTCCATCCCACCCATCAACCCTCCTCTACCCCCTTCCCACCTAGTACTATACTCATAATTTAATATTTGAAGGAATAAAACAATCTCGAATTAAGTATTGCCCTAACCTAACTGTTCTGTATACCAATTTACTTCTAATCCTCAAAAGACAAATCTATTGAACGAGAAGCAATGAAATTTATTAAAGGAGTTATCTGCATTTTTACGTGATTGTGCCATACTTGGTTTTGCATATTTTATAGATTATGTAAGCAATTGTGAATTAGAGCATGAAACACAAAACTACATATATTTTATAAAACATAAACCTTCATTATGAAAGTTCTCATAGTGTACTAAATTGATCTCTCAGTAGCTTAATTGGCTCTTTATTAGATGTTAAACAAGTTTGAATAATTAATCTCATTTCGACATTATGTTAGTGGGTAAATGTTTCACGCACCTGATCTTTTGAACTAAATCGGCATTCTGTAATATTATTGCATCGTGTCATTGATACCAAGAAACTGGATTTTGTCCTTTCCTTTTCACATCAATTGGCCGTACTTGGTTTCCTATCTTGCAATTAAACTCAATGCTTCTTTTTATTCTGTATTAACTTTGAGTTGCGTTTGTGTTAGTGTGAGTAAGCTTTGCCAGTCTTATTCCATGGTCTCTTATTTCCAAAATGAAAGCTCACAAAGACGTTTGATTATCAGTTTTCCCTTTACTCGCAAACAACACTCATCGCGTTACAGAAGTTACTGGAGGAGAAAATTATTCATTCAAATCTTCACTTCTCGGCTCAAGATACTGGGAAGAAGAGGAACGCGTTCTCTCAAAGAGTTCTTGTCTGTGTTCATTCGCTGCTTAATGAGAAAATTCTAGAGAATCCTCATCGTTGGTAATATCACTAGTGGCCATAATTTGCTCTGATTTACAGTTCGCTATCCTCTTACGATGTTCTAAGAGAGAAGTAAATAAAACCACAAAATATGTTTAAATATATACACATATATATTTATTGAGTATATGAAAGTTCCAAATAATGATAGATAATTATAATATAATTATATTATTATATTAGATAATTATATATAATTATAATAATAAATATGTTATCATTAAGACTGTCTATAATTATTTGTAACTTTTATATACTCAACAATTCACAAGAGACAGTCTATAGTTCAATTTGAAACATATATTTGTAATAAAAATATTAATATTTAATAAAAATGATTTAGTCGTGGTAGTAATCATTATTTACATTTTTTACCACATCATCCGTAATATTGCAGAAAAATATTACGCAGCAGAAAACATCTTTCTCAGAACTAGCTGACGTTTTCCCAGCGTTGCCCGATTTCTTATTTATTCCAATTATCTGTTAGACAGAAAACGTGATAAATTACATCTGTAGAGTCAAATGCAAGAGATTCATATCCACCACGCTCCCTACCATTCCCCTCCGCTCCGTCCGGCCTCCGTGTCTTCCCTCTACTGTTTCCGCCGCGCCCTAAACTGTCCTGTTTTGCTGGGCCCCGTCGGTACCGCCCCGCTTTTCCGTAATTCGAAATACCTAAATGGAATTTAAAGTATTTGGGAGAAATTTTGGGGTAACAGAGTTAAATTGAAATAAACACACATACATTTTGCATTGAAGAAAGAAAATGTAAGTATTATTGGTAGATTTCCGTTGATATATAGATTTTGTAGCTTGCCATTGAATAAAAGTTAATCAAATAATTTATGCCAGAAACCCATTCAAAAATAATTACTTCATTTTTACACTTGAAGCAAGTAGACTGTTTACATTGCCTCCCGAAGTGAGAGCAATTATTATTTTAGATTTTTGTAGTCAACATTTCAAAAGTTTACAACTTCGTCTTTAAAACTTGCTATGCAATTTGTTTTGTAAAACTGAATAGCTTCTGCGTAATATCTGCTTGAAATCAATGCAATTTATAAAAATAATATTTTTCTCATAAACTACTTCAATTTTTTCCCCACAGAGACAACAACACTCAAAAAGAATGGACTTATTTTCGTTGAATTCTCTGAAATTTTGAAAGATGCTTATTCATAAATAATACGAGGAACTAATTGGTGTTGTAGCACCATTTGTAATATCTCTAAGACCGCGCTTCTTTTATAATGTTTATTATTTTGAATGTGATACATGGCTCAGTTTAACATTACAAACTTTCTCACATAAGACCGCGCTAATGCAGTATTTAAGATCGACAGAATTACTATAGAACAGGAAAACCCGGCAAACGTTGTTTTGGCCGTCATCTCCCTCTTTCCCCTCCCATCTCCCATTATCACTGTCTCTCCCTCCTTCCTCTCTGTCTCTGCCGCTCTCTGTCCCTGTCATTCACATTTACTTGCAGATTCTGCACACCTCTGTGCAAGTGAGGTAATATCGAGAAGTGCCGGACCAACAAAAAGGTAATAGAATGTTTGAGAAAAACTCATCCTGTAGATTACGATTTAAGAAACATTTCTTTGAGGCCTTTGGCCTAAAAGGTTTTAGTTTTTAAGACCCTAGAACGCCTCGATTAGGAGTTATTTAACGTGAATATTTAGTTTAGTTCGCAATCATTATGTTTTCCTGGTCACTCATTTAAATCGCTACCACGGAACCTTCATTAACGCTTTATATTATATTTATAAGAATCTTATCATAAACAATAGACAATGTTCTATGAAACCTTTAAGACAGTATAAATTTTCCGCCTAACAATTAATGTGGATCAGTAGAATTTTACCTTCAAGAGAATGGAACATGTCAAGAACTTGGAATAGCAATATCAAAAAGTCTTAATATTGTAGCGGTACGCTAGTTTTACTGCAAATTATTTTCATAAATAAAATACCGATGCGGAAGGCTAGTGCGTGGAGAGAAGCTACCGCGCCACGCTGACGCCGGTCCCCGCTAGCGAGGTCCCCAATGTTTTATGGCACCAGGGGGCGAGGGGAGACCTTTTGTTCGGGATCTCGGAGGCCCCAGAACTATTTGAATAGATTTGCGGCGCGTGCCCGTCAAGGTTTTTGGCTGTCACTCGCGCTGGGAAGCTCAAAGCCGTAATTCACTGCAACCTTCGGGGGTACAACGATCATGTCTCACACCCTTCTTGACCTACTTTCTTCGATAAACGGGCTTTTGGAATGAGACAGAGTAAGGAAAATTCCCAGAATCGCCGGAGCTGGTTGGCTAAAAAAAGAGTTTAGACGCCATCACACTCAACAATTTTTTTGACAAATAAAAAATAAATGAGCTTGTAAAAATAAAAAAAACCAATCAGGGTAGAATTCTGTGGGGAAGGGATGATTTCGAAATATCTGCGAAAATTTGGGGGGGGGAAACAGAGGAACAGCACACAAAGTGAGGGTACGAGAGACTTGGGTGACGAGAGCTGAGGAGGGAGGTCGAGGTACCTCGGGCATCGCGTGCTCTGGGGAGCGATTTGGGATTGCCCCGTGCAATCCAATTCTGTCTTGCTTAATCTCGGTAGCCGGGAGAAAATCTTTCCGAGTATCAATTTTTGAACTCTGCCACCACTGGCTATTTAACAGATACTCTCCGAGATCTGTGCTCGCATAGAGCTTATTGGAACTCTCAGATCGCGCTGTGTGACATTGTGCGTGAGATACGCGGTCGCTCGTTATTTGGGCGAGCAAAGTACTGCCGTCGCCGCCGCCGTGCCGACACCGCCCCGTTGTTGTGGACACCCGCCGGCGAGCGTCCCTTCGGCCTTGGAAGGTCGACCTGCCGCCGTCGCCGCGACCAGCTGCCACCAGTGCCATTTGACGCCTGTTCAGCACCATCATTATCAGGCATTGTATTTGGTCAACGACCGTACAAAGACTTTTTCTGTGACTTGCGATGCCGCGCTGAGGCACGTAATCGCCAGTTCAGAGGGCGAATGATCGTTTCCTTTATGTAATCAGTAGAATAATTGTATTGTAAATTTTTTTTCTCTTAGATTAAAATTTTTTTGTTCCTAACCAGAGCTCACTAGGTAGGGCATTTCTTCTAAAATTCCTTATGTAACTTCTCCGGCCTATCATTAGGCGGAAATAACATTCTATTGTTGTTACCAGTCATCCAAATTGTTATTGTCATTATATTGCACCTTGCAGTTCCTTCCATCACCGCCTATTTTCAGAAAGGTAACTAAATTGACTGACTGAGCTAGGCCCGGGCCGCCCTCACGGATTTCCGGCGCTCCCACGCCGCCGGGGACCGCGTACGGTGTGTGACAATATTAGAATATGCAAACAACGGCCTACAGATAAAAACGTATTAATTCTAAGTAAAACTTTCACGTGATTTGAAAAGGTCATATTATATAATTTTACATATTTGTACTTGGTAATATTTTCTTCATTACTGAAATATACTTGGTAGTTTTGTTCGATACGAGGTGACTCTATTGTACGTTCAGAAGGTTTGAAATAGAGTAAGAACTCTTTTCAAACTAAATCCAAATAATATTTCAAGTTAATACATTTTGATATGTTTGTTTCACAAATCTTTTATGGTTATTTGGGGCATTAAGGTCCCGGAGATCAATACCGCAATAAAACTGCATTTTTCTTAGCTAGAAAGAACCTCATCAGAACTTAAGTAATCCTGAAATTTATTATTAGAATGTATATTCTCCACAGTGGAGAGCCATGTAAAAGCTTCGCCAGTTGCAGCCGCACGGACTACGTACTCTCTCCGTGCACAGCGGAGCGCTTTCACACTCGGAAACAGTTTCCGCGCTGGCAAGGTTTCCACCGCGCTCCGGCAATGGCAGCGCTGGTTGCGGTGATGATGATAGGTTCTGATGGTGGCGATGGGTGGTGGTGGGGGAGGCTGTGGAAGGAGTGGAGACCATGGAGGTCAGTAGTGAAGATTATAACGTAGCGCTAGAGGCGTTGGTGGTGACGGGTGGTGGTGATAGGTTGTGATTGGTGGTGGTGATGGGTGGTAGTCATGGGTGGTGGTGATGATGGTGGTCATGGGTGGTAGTCATGGGTGGTGGTGATGATGGTGGTGATGGGTGGTGGTCATGGGTGGTGGTGATGATGATGGTGGTCATGGGTGGTGGTCATGGTGGTGATGTTGATGGTGGTGGAGAGGCTGTGGAAGGAGGGAGGTCCTCGAAGTTGGTAGTGAAAGTTATAGAGACGCTGTCAGTAGGTTAGATGATGATAGTGATAGAAAGGCGAGGATGGTAGAGGTGATGATGGTAGAGACATTGATGAAATGGAGTCGACAAAGCAGAAGTGGAGACAGTGCAATCGGCGGAGACGGTGAAAATAAAGGGAAGGGTGGAGGCAATTGAGTCGATGAAGGCCACAGAGGTGATGGAGGTGTTGGAGGCAGTGGAATCTAACGTGATTTTGAAGGTGGTGGAGACGGCTGAGGAATGGAAGCGACAGTCAATAGAGGTGTTCGAGATGGTGGATGCATTGGAGGCGGTGACGGGGGCGGAGATTGTAGAGAATTTGGAGGGAGGCGTCGGTGACTATTGGCAGCTGTGGAGACAATGAAGGGGGGTGTTAGCGGAATTCAAGTGGAAACCGGTGGCTGTGGCGGCGGCGGTGGTGATGGCTTCTACGAAGGAGGCGAGGGTGGTGAAGGCAGCAGAGGCGACTGCAGCAGCTGAGGCAATGGTGGTGGTTGGGTGCGAGGTAATCGTGAAATATCTCGCTCCCTTTATACGCACGCGCTGCTAGGGAAATTCCGAGCTTTGCGACGCACTCTATTGTGACAATTTGAGTCTCACTGGTCATAATGTCCTCGTTGCGCCCTGACCATGGTTAAACGTGTTACGCTTCTGATAGCAATAATCCCTGGGCTTCCATGTATTATCGAATGCTGGTCTAAACATGCGGTAATAATGATAACCAAATGTGGGCTTCTAATAGTTAATGCTTGGAATGAAATAGCATGTTTGTTTGAAATGTGGGTGGTAGATAAATAAAAGTGAGTAATCAATTGCCTTCATATTTACGATAATCAGGTGTTTTGTAGGTGCTTCAGTTTAACTTTTGTGCTTGAAATATGATGCGAGCTGTATGAAATTATAAACAATAGAGTAGGCTTGTAAGAGAGTAAGATCTTTAGCTTTGAATCCTGTTTTGTTTGTTTCAAATATTCGTTACCTGGATTCTATTTTACTCAGAGTAATTTCTCAATACAGCACGAAAATGAAAGACTGCGAAGCAATATAAATGTGAAACACATTCAAAACCTTAACAGAACTTTCCTAAATAATTCACGTCAAATTAATACCTATTTATGAAAACAAGTCTTTTTATGGCAAGTACTTTTTCGTGAAATGTAAATCCTCTAATGCCCACGCTCATGGTTTAGGTAGAGTCAACAAGAATCTTGATACGTTTTAATTATGTGTCCTTAGATTTCAAATTAATGAAAATTCTCTGAACAAAGAATAAAACTAATGGTGAAAAAACATATACTTTCTCGTATTATTTGTAACTTTTCCACTTTTGGATAATCTAAGAAGTTAAACGAAAATTGATTTCATGCCGCTTTTATAAGCATAACTTTTGAAAAAATCTTTAGATTTCGCCTAAAGCAAGTACTCCCAAAAATTAAATATCTGATGGAAATTCAAAGCGCCCTGATCTCAACAAGTTTGGTCAGGATATATCAATTTTCTTGAAAATCCAAGACAATAGAATACAATAACAATGTTATGAGCACAAGCAAGCGTTAGAATTTTGTTATAAACTCTAAGCACTTCAGGAATAAGCTATAATGCCTGCTTGTTACGTCTTTCTGTATATTTTCACAATTGATGTATTGGTGATTCCGGGAAGGTCAGTTGCAAAAATCATTGGTCCATTAAGGGTAGGACATGTTTTTCCTCGGGAGATAGCGGTAATTCTCCCCGCTTGATGATGAGATCCAACGCTGTACTACCGTCAGCTAACAGGGACTTTCCGAATCAGTTATCTCCCATCAGCGGGAGTCAAACCGAAGAAATATCTAAGCTCCCGAACGGTCTCCCGGCATGTGTGGTGGTGTATTGCATGTGTATGTATGTAAGGGGTGAAGATAGATCAAGGAAGAGGAAGGGAAGAGCGCGCTCAGTCCATGGATCGGCTGTTAAGGTGTTGCTGCGGCATATACCGCGTGTTGGTCGGGAACCCCACGGAAAACTATCGATCAGAGATGCCGACCACTAGAATTCTCCTCCAGACAGCGGTTGAATTAGACCTGGCTATTTAGCTATCCGTTACCGTCGGGATTCGAACTAAGCAGAATTACTGCAGTGACATCAGTTGTTGTAACGAGAAAGATGGCTCAGGACATGTTCACAATTTTGTTGAGAGGCAGAAACTACCTGTCCAGGTTGGCTGCCACTGTTTTCTCACGTGGATAATAGTACTAATTAATTTTACATTTTTTCTGCTTCTGGACTAGGTTTTGAGTTTCGGCCTACCCTCTTCCAAACTGCCGTCTATTAGCGAATAAAATATTTTTTCAAAAATTCTTAATATTTCATCCGCTAATAGTAGAATTGAAATATGACTTCAAGAATATTATTGAAGAATAAAAGCTGGACCGACGTGCAAGTTTTCGTATAACATTTTGAAGCCTTCTTTAATGAAGTGTTCTTTGAGCGTTTCTCTGAGCAACGCAATCCCAGATAACCCCAAAAAAGTCTATGAATGAAATGTCCTTTAACATCTCGAAATCTATTTTTCGCATCACGTTTTCTGTACTTCGGATATACGTACGTATACGAGAGTAATGAAACGTACTCCCTTTCACCTATAAAGTTCCTACGTGAATCAGTAACATCCTTTATTTGAAATAATACAATACACCTATTTGACAAAATGTTAATTAGTATCGCGTTACATCCAAGGCTTCGCCATTTTGCCTTTCGTGTAATTGCTGTAGCCGCACCGCTTCGCCCAGCGTCCACAAAAGAGCAGGGTCGTCTGTTATTTCATGAATTCCCTCGCTGAGTCAACACAACACATCGGCGCTGTCGAGGGTTGGTCGACCGCAGAATGGAATTGAATGCGCGCGCAGGTTGCACGCAGATAGCAACAGCGTTCGCCGCATTCGCACTAGCATTCAACACGGCCGACCAAACGAGAAGGGCGCTTTTGTGCACTTATGATATTTACACAAATATTTTCACGCACAAAGGTGCGAGTACGCTGCTCATCCACGAAACCTCTATTATTATTCTAGGCAGTTTTAGTTCATTATATTTGAGTAGCGTTATCAGAGCTACTCCTCTGTGTTTGTACAATACGTTTATCAGTCATTTAAATTTATTTTCATACTCTTGTATTCCACAGTAAATTTGAATAAGAAAATGGATAGAAAAAATGGCAATGTCATGAATGATCTACACTATTGATTTCCATGAAAGAGGAGTCAACATACATCGCAAGTTTACATCTTTGAAAATACTAAAGCAAGCAACCGTGAAATAACTTTAAAAAATATACACTTATGAAAATTTTATAATGGAATGTAAATGGATTTTACAAGAAAGGTTTTACATGGATATGTTATGGATCGGAAATGTTTTGTAAAAATCACTCACCAGACATAATTTGCTTACAAGAAACAAACCTTAAAGGGAAAAGTTCAGGAAGAATAAAAGGTTTCAAATGTTTTAACAGAAACATACCCTTTTCTAATATAGCCCGTGGTGGAGTTGCTATATTCGTTAAAGATGACATACCCTGTTAAAAAATCAACATTTCTTCTTAAATAGAAGTAGTTTTTTGATCCCAAAGTCGTTGTGGATTTGTAAAGTACTTGTATATCTACCTAATAGTTATTCCTACGATGGAAGAGTGATCCAATTAATTATTAATCTTCTACCTCATGTATTTATACTAATGGAGATTTTAATATGCCATAACACTTTGGGGATCAAATAAGGCAGACTCCAGAGGTATAAGTATTGAATCAGTAGAAGATGATATGGATTTGGTTTACTAAACAATGGTGTCCGAACGCACTTCAACATGAGTTCTGGTACCCACAGCACTATTAACTTCACTATAGGATCTGCAAATATGGCACCAAAGTTTCCTGGTACACCTTAGATAATCCAGATGACAGTGCTCACGTTCCTATTTGCAATGACATTAACCCTTTTCCCTGTATCATCAGCACTTAACAACCAATCACAAAATGGAAGCTTGGTAGAGCTTCTACCAAGAATTAGTAAGCAAATATTGGTCAGATGTCAATGTTGTTCAAGAAAAAAATGATTTAGACTCAATAATCAATACTTCTAAAATAATTAATAAGGCAGTAGATGGAATGTCAAGGCCAGCCAACAAAACAAGATATGTTCACTGGTGGAATGGTAAGTTCAAACATACCATACAAAATGCTAATCACTCCTTTATTCGTTAAAAAAATATAATACTGAATAAAAAAATTGAATACAAGAAGATGAGAGCTATATCAAGAAGAACTATTAAAGAACGTAAAGCACAATCCTGGTACAACTATGTTTCAAGTATTAATATCCATAACAATTTAATAGAATCATGGTCCAAGATAAATGCTATCCAAGGTAACCGAAAAGCTAACCAAATTCACTTTCCAATGTTTGAAAACTACCAAGCCATCGCAGATTCCAAAGATATGCCAACAACCTAGCTGGTGAATTTGAAAAAAATCAAGTTCTCAAACCTACTCTGAAATTTTCCAATATAAAAACAACAAGAGGAAACAATTGAAATAGAGAAATGTGAAGTACTAATAGCATACTCCCACATTAATGATTCCTTTTCAAATAAAGAACTCGCAACTACAATAGCTGCGAGTAAAAATACTGCACGTCCCTGACAACATTCCGAATCTCCTCATGAAACACCTACCTACCGCGGGAATGGAAACTCTATTTCAAATTTATAACTTAATTTGGACAAAAAATGTATTCCTCGAAATATAGAAGATCTCTATAAGTGTCCGAGTTCCTAACTTGGAAAAGACCAAATAAAAAGTGGTCGTTACAGCCCTATTTCCCTAACGTGCAATATATGCAAGATAATGGAGAAGATTATTAACAGAAGACTTAGATGGTTTATTGACCTTAATAATATAATTTCCAATAACCAGTTTGGGTTCAGACCAGCTCATTCAAACACATCATATATAAGAAATACTGACACCATCATCCAAGAGGCCTTCCTTAACAAACACCAAGCAATATGTCATGATATCGAAAAAAGCGTATGGCATGATCTGGACCCATTGTCTTCTGCAAAATGTACAAGAAATTGGAGTTAAGGGCAATATCTATCAGTTTCTATGCAACTTTACAAAAGATAAAAAAATTCAAGAATAAATATACATCTTATCTGATACGGAACGTAAGAATAAATGACATCTTATCTGATACGAACGGAATCCCTCAAGAACCTGTTCTCAGTGTAACCTTATTTCTCATGGCAATCAATGGTGATGAAGCAGTAATTAAACTTCCGGTGATCAAGACGAAATATACAGATGATATCACTATCCTATGTAAAGGTATTAATATTAATTTTACACAAGAAACCTTGCATACTGCACTAAACCAACTATCAGAATGGTCTCTTAAAAACGGTTTTAAATTTTCTGCCATTAAAACCCAAAATGTATTTTATTTACCAAGCCTAAGAAGGAAAAGACACCCATGGTAAAACTTGATAATCAATCTTTCAAATTTGTTGAAAGTATCAAAACACTCGGAATGTATTTTGACTCTAGAATGTCAAGGAAAACTTACATTCAGCATTTAAAAGATGATTGTAAAAGAAGGTTAAGCATTCTGAAATGTATTTCACAGCAAAATTGGGGTGCAGACAAAGCTATGATATTATTAACCTACAAAGCTATAATTCGTTCAAAGATTGACTATGGAGCTATTAAATACGATTTCGCCAAAAGAAAGAACTAAAAAAGCGTGATGTAATTAATTTTAAAGCCCTTCAAATCTGTACTGGATGTTTCCATACAAGCCCGATTGGAAGTATCTTTACTGAAGTTAAAGAGTCAACTTTATCTCATCGAAGACTCTTGTTAACTTTAAAATATGCCATCAAAGCAGAAACGTCCAACAACCCTATCGTATTTCATGATATTTACCCAAAATACCACCAAAAACCCAATGAAACTCAAAACATTCCAAAACCAAAAAAATCTCTTAGACCCTGATTTTTAAGGAAGTTAACTTGGAGAAAAAAATTAATTTCTTGACCCTTCCGTAGAAACTCCCAGAGACATCTCCTGACCGCTCTCTACATTACTTACAAGAAATTATATCATCTAAAGAAGATTGGGAACCAAAAGCACACGAATTTATCAATACACCAACTACTATAGAATATATTCTAAGGTCATCAAAAACAACATTGGAACTTTTTGAAACTTTTGCTATTGTAACTACTAAAGAAATAGAAATAAAGCACCAACTAAATTTATATGTTTATACCTCCGCAGCCTTTATATGCTTATGCTCCCTGCTTGCAGCCTGCAAGTTAATCAAATAGATACACTCCAAAAAATTCATTTTCTTCTAAAGGTCCCTGGAAGCAATAGGTATTATAAACATCAACCATTCTAGGAATGAAATGGTAATTTTAATTCATGAACTCTCTTATGATCTAACACTGTCAGGAAAAAAATATCATTTTAGCGTGTATCACTTCCCTCAGTGGTATTATTGCGTAACTTCTCTCGATGAAGAAATGACTATCCCTGTAACTGCTGCATATACTCTTGAAATTTCGTACACATTCGAGGACTGTTGGAAACATTTATTTAACCAAATGCAATATATCTGGTTCGAAGGATAGAGATCGATTAAGGCTAATGAAACACAGAAAACAGTCTTGAAAATTATGTATTTAAAACTATTCAAAGAATTCTCACGGAAAGGTCAGGTTGTCATTTCAAGACTGAGAACAGAACATTTTAAATTAACGCATACTTACCTAATAACTAGAAAAATCTCTCTCAAATGAGACCATTGCAAAGTTCTGAATGTAATGCTAATTTACTGCCCTCCATACAAAAGCAGCAGGAAAAAATACCAATTGGAAGGCAGACAGCATTTAAAGGAACTATTTATTACACTAATGTTGTTTATATTGCATTGAATGTATTCGATGTATTGTAGTGTATCTATGGTATTTATTGTATTCTATTTTCTTACTGTGTTTGATAAGAATATGGTTCTAAATTTCATATGGTAATTACAAAATGGATTTATCTGTTTAGTCGCTTATGACCTTGATGTCGATACGACAATAAGTAAATTATGTTGTGAAATCTTTGGAAGAATAATGATACATCTCCCAGCGATTCGAACTCATGACATCAGGAAATAACTCTCACTTCCAAGGACAAAAAGTTTGTTACCTAGTGTTATCAATTTCTTAATAAATTTGATAGAGCGATAGGCGAAAAACCTTTGCTTAACTGGCGAACATTTGTTTCCCCTGATTGGAAATAAACATCTCAATTATCCAGTCAAATCAAAAAACTTGTGTCGTCTTGTTTTAAGCTTAGAATATTCTTAAAACCATCTATTTTCTGCTTCGATGGTTTTGCCCTGCCGTCTTCAATTTCAAGGCCCAAGAAATTAATTTTCTTTTTACGCAATCCATCCACTAATTTATCTCCAGTCCATGAGATGGAACATCTTCAAATTTTAGATGGACGGTATCAATTGTCTCTACATGTCTTAGTCATCACCAAATGATTTAAATAGGTCAAAATTAGATTTTTACAATTACAATTAGATTACAATACAATTTTTACAATACAATTAGATTTTTAAATGCAGCATAGATAACTCTGAGAAGAACAGGGAAATGTTTTGAAAGTTAAGTAAATTTTCTTTGCATAACTTTTGTTACAGTTGGATCCAGTTACACTGGATCAATACGGACAACTCGCGCATAATTAAGAGCTTATGCAATTGATTCTGTCAGCTCTGTGGCAACACAGTTGTCTTTGCTACATTGTTTGACGAGAGATCCTAGGGTTCTAATTCCAGTGGATTCTCGTCACTATACTTCGGTTTTTATAACGTGGCGCGTCAAGGCCTGTCTTCACGATAGAATAGGTCATGGCTTTTCGCGTCTTTCTCGGTCGTGCCGCTAGATGTTGCATAACCACAATCTTATCAAGCAGTGCGCGATCATGCGACATCTGGCGGCACGGCTGAGAAAGACGCGAAAAGCTGTGACATATCTCTTAACGCAACACCTTATATAAACCGAATAGGCTTATAACTATCGATCGAAATCAACCACAACCACAACAATGTTAGTGATGGTCTCTTATGATTAGTTGCTGATTAATACTTCACAAATGCGGAAGCATTATACAAATAAATGGGCCATTGACCGTACACGATATTTTTTATCTCACCCTTGTACTGTCCCCCACCAACTTACATGCTACCCACTACACGAAACACACATTTAAGAATCGAGCAGTCTGGAGATGAATCCTAAAATTATCACAAAACAAGAAAAATAGGTTCGTACGAATGCATTTCATATTCTGTCATGAGACCGGAAGGAAGTTTAGAGATTGATCCGCCTGGATAATGCCTTGCTCAGGATACTTAGAAGCGAAAAAAAAACCGTTTAGGTCGGCACTGGATCTCACGTTCTAGAGGGTAGAAACGCTCCACACCTACTGGCCTAATGATCTACGAAGGTCATGAGCATGAGCTGAATCTCATTTCTTGCTTCGCTCCTACTTCAATATTTCATATAGCATTCCTTGTACAATCCTACCGTATTAAATATGGTGTATTTTATCTGTAAGGTACAATTACACCATAAATAGTTTTTTCTAACTGAGTGTGTTTTCTATCCTTTTGTATTATCCTACTTTCTAGCCAAGGTAAACAGGCAATATTGATGTTATTTATTCAGACCAATTTACATATCATCCGATTTTAGTTAATATTCACAAAATCATACGCTGGCGACCATCACTTGGCGTGCTAGCAGATGTCGCAGTTTATTTTACAACTCGTCCCTGCCGTTGTTGTTTACGAATCACAAGCCATGAGAACGGTTAAATCCATCTGACAAATGGGACGCGCCGCCAAACCGCGCTCTTCCGCAGCAATTGTGGAGCCACTGATGGCGTTATTGTAGAGCGATCCAATCTGTTCCGATTAGGCCGTGCCCCCACCCGCTTGCCGAATTTTATCTCCTCCATGAGTAATCCATTGCGCAGCTCACACAGGCAGGCGCTCGCACGCACGCAAGCGGCATTAACAGCGCATTGACTGAAAGCGCTTGCAGCTGTCACAAGAATTTGCTCAAGTTATTCACAATAGTCGTAGGTTAGGTGTAAAATGAAATATTGCTAGTTAATGGTTTAACATTGCGGCATGTTCACGGTTTGAAAAAGGAAATTCCCATCTACCCTGAAGCTTTCTTACCAATATTTTTTTGGAAGCGAAATTTGCTGCAAGTCCTTGTGCGATGAAGAAATGTGACGAAAGAAGCTACAGTGGTACTTTGGGACAACCGAGACCCAAGAAAGAAGCCATCCAGACGAAATTGTTAGGGTGTTCTGCGTATAATTACAAAAGAGAAAAGGCAGAAGGCCAAGAAAAATTGCAACGGGTAATAACAGAAAGCTTTAGAAACTAAGTCAAACGTTATGCTGGAAAGAGAGCTCTTACATCTTTTGATGTTTTTCGTCAAAAAGAAGAACGAAACAATATTGGCAAAGAATGGACGATTTTGTATAGTTAAGAGAGAAGACTGTGACTTGTTAGGTTTGATTTGTGTTTTACCTGTGCCAGTATTTTCGTTATCAACAGTGATTCGGTCAAATTTTCAAGTCAACGTGCTCAGGCATAATATTGCCCTGAAAAGATGGGAAATAATACTTTCCCCAAAGTAATTAATAATTTCAACTAATTAATTTATATCTTGGACAAGTTGAAGTATTTGCAACCAAACTAGCAGGACTATTCTCTTAATACATTCAATACTGTAAATGCTATATTGAGCAGGTTAGTAAATAATCTAGATAATACATGCAATCGAGTTAAATTTATTATTTAAAAATTGATTTATTAATCATTAAACAACAGTGTTACAGGTGCAGTTTTGATATGTCTGCTTGTTGCATTATTTTGTTTTCTATTACACCTCAGGCATACATTTGTTTTAGAAAATTGGGATATGTTGTCTCTCCACAACTACGAATAGTAAGAGCAGGCAGATGAGAATATTTTCAAGTGCACTAAAGAGCTATTCAAAACAGTGCAAGAATCAAATTGGATAGCTTCATTAATGTTAGATGGAATATATAAAAAAATCTTTCTTCGTCAACAAAAGTGAAAACAGTTGACACAGCGTACGATAGTCCAGATGCTGCTACTTCACCATGTTTTATTGTTTATATCAGATATATTCCCCCTCCTATAATGTTTCAGAGGTACAGATGAGTTTTGCGGCTCAAGTTTTGTAAATGAGGTTTCTAAAGAAAGAATTTCACGGTGTCGTGATGGATAGCACTTTGACTTTAAAATACGAAAAATTTATTGAAATAAACGCATCTAAATATTCATGTCAAAAGCAATCCGCAACACTCGGGAAGCATTGTTAAAATTTATTTAGTTAAATAATTCTTAAACAGTGTTCCAGGGCATTAAAATCTGGAATTTTTAGGCAAGTTACCTCATAGACACGTTCCTTGCACCGTAATTTAAAGGACGAGAGCTTCTTGTACATTCTATTACATTTTGCTGATCCGGCGTTTCTCGATACAACCCCACGTGTTCAGAGACGTGCGGAATCTGAAAAACATGAAATTAAACTGATTGCTGATATTCCAGGCGATTGAATTTGCTCGGGTGTACCTCTCAGTTAGGTAACAAAATTTAAATAATATTCCAAAGATTAGGTTTGTATTTGTCCGATCCTGTATTTTCGTATCGAAAACGTTACCTAGCTTTCTTAAGAGTAAAAACCTTTTCTAATATTTTTGTGACCATCAAGGCAAGCGAAAAGCTAACTATCAAGCAAGGCTATCTAATTTCTTAAAAAGTTTTTTAGAAATATATGGGAAAACCATGAAAATCTGTCAATAACACTGACTAATCCTTTATTCAAAATTAGTTTCAAATATCAATTTTATTGTTTATTTTTATTTGATATTCTATAAGTACATTGGAAGAAACCTTTATACATATTTTAAACAAATAAATATGTTTCATTGACAACTTTCCCTCTTAATATGTAAATGTAAGGATAGAGAAGATGGTAGAGTTTAATATGCGAGAGTTCTCGCACATGTACGCTAGATTTCGGTAAATTTGTGTAAAGTTTGTAAAATTAATTAGAATTAAATAATTTGAAAAGTGAAACTACACTTTTCTGGATAAGTTTTGTTCCTCACCCGTTATCTTCTCAATGAATGTCCATGCTTTATACTCCTTCAAAAGAAATTTCTTATGTTTGTCATTATGTAACTGAGAAAGAGAAGTGAGTACAAGATGATATTTTACTTCGAATCTATGCTTATAGATTTTGATTAATTCATAAATCACATCCCCGACACATTAAAGAAAGAAATGATACATACAGTTTGCTATTTAATTAATTCCGTGGTGGATTTTTAAGCTCAGAGAGAGAGAGAGAGGGAGAGACAGAGAGAAAAGGAGAGAAATAAAGAGAGAGAAAGAGAGAATGGGAGAGAAAGAGACGGAGAGAAAGAGACGGAGAGAAAGAGAGAGACTCGATATAATTTTAAAAAAGTGTATAAGTGTAACAGGGCAATGCGAGAGGTCATGGAAAATGTAATTGACTTGAAACGTCTTTTGGAGCAAAACCATAAAAAGTGTCCTGTACATCCTCACTAAATATTCCAATTTTTCACCTTAAATATCTGTCACGTCATTTTACCAGCTAGTTTCCATCTCAGTAATTGTTTAAGAATAGACCTATAGAGCTGATATTTTCATTTTGTACTATTTTAAAACTTTTTTTTATAATAAAAACAAAAACCTGGACTTACGGAAACTTTTGATTTTTATGTTTGTTTCATCACAATTTGGTTGAGTTGTGCAAGTGCCAAAAAGCAATAAGACTCGCGGTTAAGTAATCCAACATTTTGTGAAAATGTTCTTCTATATGAAATGCTGAGATAGAGCATTTTATTTGCATTACAAAAGAAAATATGCAGTTAGCGGTAAAAGAACTGCTGTTCTTCTTGGCTTCTAGCCACTACAATCCTGCAATTATTGTAATGTGGACGAGAAAGCGTTTTGCATGCATAAGTGAAAATAATGAGGCTATGCCATATTGTTCTGAAAATAAAATATATTCACTACCCACTATACGTATCTGTACTAGACCACACTATTGGCGTATTAGTTTCTTCACTACAAAACACAATAATTAACTTCCAGTTACACAAATGCAAGTATTTTCTACGTTTATTTTCCATTCGCTCAAAGTAGATTGTTTTTTCTCTATCCCTAATAGTCGTTTATAAACCTCATCTACCATTGCAACAAGATATCAAAAGAGCGAGTAAACTTGTTTTTAAAAGTTTAATTTTAATAGTTTAGCAAAATATTAATACGATGTTTTCAAAAACTATTTAATGGTTTTGTAACGTCTAAAAATATCTCCAATTCTACGTAATATTTTCTGTAGTTAACACTCAAAATGTCATTCAGATCTTGTACTTTTTATAGTACAAGAACCGTAAAATATTTTTCGAATGCTCTAATACAAACATAAATCTTACTATAATTACACAATTTAAAACCTATGCTTCAACGATAAGCGTTGTTTCTTTCTGTCAATGATAAATAAACAATTTAAGGTCCAAACCCGTAATTCAAACGTAAACTACCCACCAAGAACATTTCGATATAGATGAAAATTTCTAGCCATTAAACAGCCAAAATACGAGCAGAATCCTGAATAAATCTGTAATTTCACTGTTCGTTGGAAATTCCAACTGCATGTGCACAGTTTGCATTTCCAAACGAGAAAATTAAACGATTAATGTGATGCATACTATTATTTCCACATTTCTGTTGTGATTGCGATAGTCAACGCGAAAGCAAAATTGTTAACTAGTGAACATTTATTTCATTTATATCAGATAAATACGAAGAAATATAAATATATTTTGATTCACAAAAAATAGTAACAAAAACTCTCTGATGTCACATTTTTTAATGACTCATTTCATCTCTCATTCAGAAACTAAGATACAAATATTTTGGAGTTGAATTTCCGTTTCTGTTCTATAAGATTATAAGGGTTTAAAAAGCAGATTATTAGGTTTTATTAGTAATGACCAAAAATTCTAAAAGTAAAATTTCTGTTCAGTCCATGCAAGGTGATAGATACGGAGACGAAAATAGAAAACCGATCAAAATAGATCATTTCCTCTATACCAGTGGTGTCAAGGTTTTCTACTGGTGGCAGTGGCACGCGTCGCGGGTACCGTGGAATGCTACGAGCTTCTCTGCGCAACTAGTGTCGGGAAGGTAACTATTAGTAACCCCGACGTTTTACAATAGGGATGGCATTGTCTCTGGTGGCGTAATGAACTGCGTGGAGGGGCGATTTCGACGTGGCACCGTGTCACGGACTCCCGCTCGTGGCATCGACCTTGACAACACTGCTCTATACAATAGTTTCGTCCAGGAATTCCTTAAACTATTTTCTTAAACCTTTAATTCCTCTTTATTTAACATTAATTAATGGCTCCCGGTCTTTCTACACATATTATCATCCTAGGATGTATCAGTCTTCTTAACGTTCAGCGACTGATCAACCGACGATGCCTGTCCTCAGAAATCATTTCACAGCCCCCTCCATCCATACGAAGCCTTGATCCTAGACTACTCGTAAACTCCGCTGTGACTCGTGAGTAAATTGTGGCCTACGCCATCTCCTCCTGCGAGTAGCTCGTAATCCTGTGGCAGCACTAAAACCCTGGAACAGATAGAGAGGTTTGATGGCCAAATGGCGCACACGTAGCCATCCATAACCACGGAACGCCACGGAACTTACTCCTCATGGCATTCAATCAGTGATACTCATTCCACTCTACATGTGTTACGAGTAACAAGATTATTGGGGACAATGGTTATGAAGGTGTTAAATGTTGATTGGGATAGGCTCTATGACGTCGTAACACCAAAGCAAAAGTCCATGCACTAGGTGGGATTCGAACCATAGATTCCCCAGTTTGTGGCTTACGTCGCAACCATTTAGTCATAGGATCCGGAGTTTTCATACCTATATATTATATCTACATTCCACAGTGTAAGAAACATCTATTCGTGGATGTGTATAGGTTTCACAATTCTTCAAGATGTTTATTAATTCAGATATCATTTAAATTTCAACAGCAGTATGCAGTTGTCAGAAAGTGTTAGGGGCTGCTGCATTGATTTGAAAGTTTAGTGGGCTGTATTGTTGGAATAATTCATCGAGCACTACGGTGCCGAAACCCTTGATAGCTCATGAAGTATAGATGCTACGAGATTTTTTGGGTGTCTTAGAAACAAGTTCTTGCACAAAACCACGTTTTTTTTCGTTGCACTTCATTAGCGTGGTTACATGGACACAGTTACCTTATTGGCATATTACGCACAATTAACAGTTGGTTACACTTGCGAGACTTCATACATTTACGTGTAATGTTCTTACACGGAGCTCTGTGGCCTTGGATCACATACATGATCTCAAGCGGTCCAACACAGATACTAACTTGATGCACAAACTGACATTTTCAATATGTTGCACAATCAAAACGTTTACGTATAATAACTTTACACGGAGCTCTGTGGATACGGATCACGTACGTGCGATCTCAAGCGGTCCAGAACAGACACTAGCTTGGTCTCGACGACTGGGACGTCGCGAGGGCCTCTTGCGCAGGGCGCTTAAAAGTGGAGTAGGCGATTGGCCTATCACATGATACTGTTTGAATTAGTGACTGAATGTTCTCGAACGTTAGTCCTTTGAAGACGTTTAACGGATCACCAGAGTGGCGTGATAGCGGGCAGAATTCCGCGAACGCCAGTCTCCCGCGCGGCAGAGCAGTGGGCGTGATTCGGACGGTGCCGTGTACTATGCTCGCACTTTTTCTTGATCCTCCAGCTCCCTAGTTCTCGTTTAGCCCGGCACAGCACGGCTCTGCAGAAAATATGAGCTCCACTCGGAACGTCACGGCTCACTTTGCAGTGCTGCTCACCTTCTTCCTTTACAATTCGGACTTCTCAGTTTTCGCTCTCTCTCTCTTTCTAACGACCTCTGCGTACTGCGCTTTTCTTGTTACTCAATAATTTCTACAATTCTTAATTATTTCTTCAGAATTTAAAAAAACGTGAGTTGTTTCTCATTGCTATCTAGTCCAAGACCTGCTTTTACGCTGAGTTTTCTGTGGATGTTGACAGCACTGCACTGCCATGACGTAGACAGAACCCGCTTCCCCTCGCACCCCCCGCTGTGGAGTATCAAGAAAAAGTGCGCGAATAGTATGGGCAACATCCGGTCGCCGCTGCAACGCTCACGAATCAACTATTCTGCCTTGCGACTTATGAAATAAATTTGTATTTCGCTGCTTTGCTGTGGGCCCGAACACAAAATATTTATGCGTGTGTTATTCCAAAGACTGAATCACAATTAATCGTTGAAGTTTTAGCTAATGAATCACAATTAGTTGCTGAATATCAACGATATTTTTCTCCTCTCGGCTAAAATGTTTCAATACCCCGTGTGTCGTTATCTGAGACCACAAATATCACTCCCAATATTCGAAATATAGCTCTAGCAATTCCTTTATAAGGATTCCACACTATCCACTATACTATAGTTATATTATAATTTTACTTTTTCTCGTTTCGCATTGACACGATATCAATGCTTCCGTTGTTTTCAAAGACGTCCACAGAAGCTATTTTTCTTCTTCTTGTTTACATTTTTTAAATCTGCATTCTGTGTATTCTGTATATACACACATTTCCTATCCTTTCTCTTACCAAGAACTTAGCAGGACATTTCTTCTATTAAATGTTTTTTTCTGATATCCATTATTCGTCCAAAGCAAATTCAACAAGTTCCATCATATCGTATGTGGGCTGCAATAGTGGCACAACTGAAAAAATCAGGTGTTGAGATAAATGAGTTTGAAGTTTCACTTTGTATAGAAAATCACCATTCTTACATTTACAACATCTGGCATTTGTGGGTGGAATATTGTACTACAAGCTCAATGTAGCGTCACCGACGTTTTAAACTTTTTTTGTTAGTTTGTTTTTGCTTTTTCTCTTCGGTTCATATTCCCCTTTATTCATTTTAGATGTTTTGTTAGCGTTGCAATCTAAACATTTAAATTTTGCAATTATTTTGTGATCTTGAGCTCAATTTCGACCCTTGTCTTTCTTGAACCTAAATAATGTAATGGTTTCATAAATTTGACTTCATCAAGAGTCATTTCGGAATGTTTTTCTTTCAATTTGTCGTAGAACATATTTTAAAAATCAATTTGAAAACTACATGACGTTGACCGCAAAAAACGCATTGATTTGTTGCGCCTCCAGGCAATAAAAGGCATTTAGCCTTAAAGGCATAACACAGATCCCCACAGCCCAGACGCAGCAATCTGTTCAATGACACAGCTATGCTCGTCTCGGAGATATGCACCCACGGCCGTGTGATCCAGGCAACTCAATAGACCTTCCACTTATTTAGCTAATTTTCCGTGAAAGGAAATTAGTCTTCTTCTGCTTCTTCGTTTTCTTCTTTTTCTTCATCTCTCTTTCTCTCTCACTTCGTCGGTATTCGTACTGGAGTTTAATCAACGCCGCCCGTCTACATCTAATTAGGTGGCGTTGATTAGTTCCCGGCCTACTCATCAGATTGCAGCGCCAAAACAAAAACAAAACACGTGTACATTTCTCGAGTTTACTCCTCATGTATCTTCCATCTTGTATTTTTGTTTTAAATCAAGTAGCAGTTTAACCATTACCCAAAATTTGTTTTAAAAGTTATATACCAGTATTATCATTATCTTATTTCAAATACATAATGCTGAAATTCATCTCTCAGCAAGATCCTACGCTACACTTAAAATCACGTCACATATACGATATTAATTACCCTGAATTTAATTAAATGTGGAACAGGTGGAAATAAATTAAAGAAAAGACCTTATGTGGAGGAGGGTGGCGAGTTGAAAGGGGGGAGGCGACCTCGGCGGTGACGCTCCGTCAGCCGAGATCCGCGCGCCTTGTTAACCACGCCCCATCCACGCCGCTTTGAGTCTTTGGAATGACAAGGTTCCAGTTCGAACACACACGTCAGTTGACAACGAAACTTGACATCAGTTTCCTCAACTCATTATTCAGTCATCTCTCCACATACGGCAGTGATTGTTAACAGTAGCTATTTGTCTACAGATTGCAGCGCAGGTATGTTGTTCTTGAAGCAGAGATCATAACCTTGTCACACTAACAACTTATTTTCTTCGACTTTGTAAGTTGGAACCTTGACATTCTAATGGATCCACTTGTTCCCGCTGGTCGGAAATATAAGTCTTCCCTACAACATTGTTCCTTTTGAAGTAGCCCTTACAAAGATGTGGACTAGGACCTATCGTTAGTGTTTTTAGACTGCCACTGGTAAAAGGCGATTCCTTAAGGGCATGCTGAATAGTGTGTTACTTACTTACTACTTACTAAGTTTAATTTTTTAGCACTAGTGCTAGAAGTGAGACGATACTCAAGTGCTAGATGAATTTGTGAATGCAATAAATGAAACAAAATACTTTTGTCTGACCGGCATCAGTTACTATAGGCTTTAACAGTAGAATAAAAATAAATGCAAGTCACTAAGGCTATCTAAAGATAGTGAATGACACTCGTGGTAAAATTGACTATTTTTCTCGAGGGACTGAGCCTTTAGCCCTTTTGGTCTGGTATGACAACCTTTTCTACTCACAAAAGAAAAAGTTACTTTTACTATTCGTGTCGTTAATACCTATTCCGTCTTGTCATTTTGCCCAGGATTGTTCGAAGTTCTGTAGTTGCCATGAACGTTTGTGTTCGACGAACGATTTTAAAATGTATTGTGTAATGCTTTTCCATTGTTGTTAAGGACTGATTCCCCATTCGGACCAATTATCTCTTTGCTTGGTCCGTAGTCCATTATTGGTAAAGACCTTATACAACGTTTAGTCAGTCATATTGATTTTCTTCCTATAACGCTTCTTGCAATGTTTGATCATACAATTTAAGTCATCTTTCGTATCTTTTTTCGTAAACATTTTTCATGAACTTTAATGTCGTAGGCATGATTTGCATCTTCTTTATTTTGTGCTACACTTTATTTTTCCTTCCTGAAACTGGTGAGGAAGGACTTTCCAGGATCACAAAATGTAGAGTTTTAACAAACACAAAATAATTACTAGATTGAACACGACATTAAATATTTTCAATATTCTGTGTTTTTTCTCTATCCAATGATACAAACATAACATGAAATACACGTTCTTCTTGAATTATCTGCAATCATGCCTGACTTTATAACTTGTGGTCCCAATTCACTAAAAGCCTACTAAATTGTTTGATGAAGGATCTCAAGGTTACATCTTCATGGAGCTTGGTCAAAAATATATAATTGATTTCTACAGACACCAAGAAGCTTGTAAATAAAATATAATCATTGCTAAAAAATAAACAAATTAAAAAATACGCTTCATGAATTAATGTATAAAACAGTCATACACAAATATTACAAAGAAATTATATTGTAAATTACACATTTTTTTCTCAAGGCATTTTCCCATGTTAAACAATCATATTTCTGTAATGGTATATTACAATTACTTTTCAATGGCCATTCAAATTCAGTTTGCATGCAAGCAGGCAAGTTTGCCCTCATAAAGGGTTCTTGAATATTGAAATAATATTCCTTTGAATACATTTTTAAAGATCGGGTCACCTGGTTTTTCGTATGCAAATCAATTACACAATCCTTCTTATAAAGAAAATATTTTAAACAATAACATTAGAATAAAATGTAATGTACAGAGCACACTGAGAATATTTGCTCTTAAAATATGAAACGTGCAGTTATAGCTGCCACTAAAAGACAAGTAAACATCGAACAGAAAATATTTTAAAAAATCTCTATTTGACCATTGAAAAATATATTACTACAGACCACTTTCCCAACTACACTATAAAGCATACCTGCACAAAGCCTGCTCCCGCGGGCATTTTGCACTTGAGAGCCGATTGCCTACCCGTGGCAGCGCCGAAAGTGCAAGTACTGGGGAGTAGGAAGCTTTGCGGGGAGGGGAGAAGTCTGACGTAGCACGACGCGGCGCGTAGATTGAATGCCTGGGCGTCTAATAATCCATGCTTCAAAATTAAATGCCATTTGTTTAAATAGATTATGTCTAGTATTTCAAGTTACCAGGGTCATAATTCACTGTTTACGTTCTGTGCTCTACTGCGACTACCCGTCTGTGTCGGTTGGGCGCCGTAGACGTGGTAGCCGGCTCGCTCAGGTCGATAGAAAGGCTTGCCTAAATTGATGAAGATGGAGGAAGTTGGTGGCCGGTGTAAAATAAGAAACTTTTACTCATGTTAACCAATAGGTGGCTTTTATTTAAAAAAGAATTGCAAGATTTTACCACTCATGTCGGCGAGCATGCTCCCCTTTCCCAATTCCAAAATACGACATGCACATATAAAATAATAAAATAATTGACAAGTGAAAATTATTACAGTAAAAAAGAACAATATTTCCCTTTACGCTGATTCCCTCTTGACAGCCAAGCGCGGCCGGGAATCTTCTCTTCGTCGCCCGGTCAAAGGTAATTAAAATTGTTCACCAAACTGTTTATGCCTTTCGACCACGGGCGCGCCAAAAGAACGAAAAAAATACCGTCTCAGCGGAGCGGCGAGCACAACAACCAGAGTTGAACGACCTCGATCCCCCTGCTGGTTGGCAGGAGTGGCGTGGGACGTCTTGGGGCGCCGCACAAAAGATCGCGCAGGGCCGAGTCAGGTAGTAGGCGGGGTCGCAGGAGTGTTGACCCAACACACAGCGCCGTTCACTTACTGTCGCTAATGCTCAGATAATGTCTGCTCAGCTGAACGACCTTGTCAGGTTCGGTTCACCGCACGGTACTTTAGAGTTCGTAGCAAGTTCGTGAATGATCAAATAGTTCCACGATAATATTCCAAACACGAGCACAGGTCAGATACTTTTTCTGAACTATTAGAATGTCAATAAAACTTTTCATAATCCGCGGTCTACACTTATTTAAGAACCGCGCACAAATTCTTCTCGAAAACTCAACGTTTTCTTATAAGTCCAACTAAGAAACAAAACTTTATCTCTGACGCCGGGCGCCCCCACAATAACGTCTTGTCCCCCTGACCGCCTCTCACGTTCCCTCTGTGACGGCCTCACTCCCTCTCTCTGTGGTGGCCTCACACCTTCTCCTTGTGGTGTCGCCTGCACCAAGTCCTTCGAGCCTCCCTTCCCCCACCAAATTCCCTCAGAATGTTCTAGAACATTCTAGAGCTTTGTCCACGTCCGACCGCTATTGGCGAAAGGGTATTGCGTCGTAGAATAATTCCGCCCAATCATCGGAAGTTTTTGGGGCCGAGAAATGAGAGAGAAACCCGCACTCGTCCCTCTCTCGCTTCAATTTTCTGTCAAATAGGGGCAGAAATTAATGAGTGGGGGGAACGAAAATCTCAAGGGAGTATGGGGAGGGCGAGGAACGCCGCGGAAAGTACTGCCGGGCCACGTGCACGGGAAGACCTCCCAGGCTGCGGGACACTTGGGGTGCGACGAATCGTTAGGGGGCGGGTCCAGCGGGTGGCCTGACAGAACCCTGGCGCCGCCGTCGACCCCTCTGTCGCGCAACACGGAGCAGTTCTCAGGCTCGCAGCCGTAATGGATTCGGTATCACTACAGCATATCCACCTTTGTGTTCCACCACCATATGTATTTTTATTTTCTAATATTTTAAAGAAAATAACATGCTCATTGTGACTCTTAAGCATTATTTTAAAGCAATAGCTTTAAAATATATCCTCATATATATAAGAAAAAATATTATTTAATTCTAACACAAAATTACAATTTAATAATTGATTGTTCACCAGGAATGTTATAATCTCCAAATCATAGAAAAATGAACAAAATCATGAGGGCATCTCTCACATCAAGATTGACATAAAAGTAGAATATGTGGCAATTCCAAGAAGGGTAATGTTTAATAGCACATTTGGGACCATTATCCCCCATTATGAAACTGAATAAAAGAGATCGAGAAACCTTCTGTGACGATATGTTACGGACAATCATAAGATAAGCATGAGTATTGGTTAAATAGAATGCAAAGGGCTTTATATTTTTATACGATCTCGTAAACGACTCTACACTCTAGTCAGAAATTAGAACAGAAAATAATCACGATTTTTTTAAGAACAATATGTTTTTGTTTTTAGAGAACCGTATTATTCAATTAAACATAGTTAATAAAAATAGTTTATTGCTGTCATCATCAAACAAAAACAATTCAGTGTCAAAATTTGGTGTTTAGCACAACACTAAATTTGTGATTACATCGTAGGAAAGCGAATTACATTATAAGCCCTACAAACAATTATAATACTTGGTGTCGAAATCTATTATGTATAATTCGTTGTAGTTTCATATTTCGCCCTATCATATACCGAGAACAAACACTTGCAATATAATACAAAAGACAATATTACTTGAACTGTATATGACCGTCATGTTCTTGCCGATTGCTCTTTAAATTTACGCGCTATCTTTCGAATTGCGCATTCTGATTGGTGATCCCCACTCCTAGATCAGGTGTCATCCCCACCCTTCATCGATTTTCTGATTTGCACCCGAGTTGCTCGCACGCAGCTCCTAAAGTCAGTGAAAGTTCAAAATGCTGTGCAGGTCTGCTATAAAGTGTCAGATGTCAGATATTTAGAATATCAAGATACTTTTAAAATATGAAAAATGATTATTTTTAAATCCTTAAAACACATGACCATCGAAAAATATATTATTACAAATAGATTCCCAACTCCCTTCCATCCTTCCTTTTATAAACAGTTAGGTATTTACAGTACATAATGAGAATTTTGAAACTACGATATATACATTTTACTGGTAATGATGGTGGTAACAAAGAGCTGTTTTTCGCCCCTCACACAAAACGCTACCCTATTCCACTCTCTATTTCTGCACAAGAATTCCATTTCCTCACGTTGCTATTCCCACGTGCTTGAGATTCTCGAATACGACCTTGGGGAGACTTGCATATACCGTCTTGGTAAACTGTCTAAACCTTTGTAGGGAAGTATCTGAATTCGTATGTTTTCAGAACACACCGTTTATTCTTATCCCGTTCTTATCAGAATATCTTACTCTTCAGAGGATGGCTGATAAAATATTACGACTGAACTCAATCAGGAATGAGAAGGACGATGAATCTGTGTATCTCGAGAATAGACACCAACAGGTACTCTTTCTGTATGAATATCCGTATTACGGCATTTCTTGTGATACGGATCCTGAATCCTCTTCCAGTTTCTTCTAACCCTGTTTCACAAGTAGAATTTGTACAATATATCTATGGACTCTCGACCGTTGTGTACTTGGGACTCCCGACCGTTAAGTGCACAAGAGAAGGGAAACAATGAGCATGCGCAATTGAGGAATCTACGCGTACTATCGCTGTTTACAAAGAATCGGGTTATCCAATCCAGCAAAAGGGGTTGTAATCGCAAGACCAGAGAGTATTATATCAGATAACAACTTGATCCGAACTGCTGAAGTTATTTCCTACATCTACTATAAAATTTGTGTTACGTACATTAAAAAGTAATTATAAAAAAAGTAAATATGCAGCTTAACATTGCTGCAAGAAAAATAATAAAGACTATATTTAAAAGAAAGGGAATAACACGAAACGAAACTTCAACGAAATATCAATAAGGCACCACAGATGGCGTACCTAATAATATTGCCTGTTTGGTATTGCAACGAAAATTAACATTAAGTAACCAAATTAAAAATAACATTAACAATACTTTACATTAATCTAGCAGATTATGATTCAGTGGCAAATAACATACAATTAAAGTGAGTAATTCCATTATCGTACAGAATTAATTTATAGCATTAACATACTGTTAATTAACTTACAATAACTGTAATACATTAGATGTTAATAATAATTGTAAGTGCTTACAATATCCTGAAATAATTACATTATTTACTACGTTGATAAATTGTACATCAAATCATTGTTATGAAATACTTTACATTGTTCAATATCACTTACGTTTCAGAATTTTTCGGGAATGTAACCACGTGTGGCCGCGCACGGTCTTTCGTCTTGCTGTTTCGACAATTGGATACCCAACAACGCGGAAATTTGGGCATTGCTGAAAAGAAGAAAACTCAACACGTCCTTCTGCACGCAAAACACATTGAATTGTAACACAAAACTCACGAAACACACAAAATCACCGACCGGGACACCGTTAAAGCGGGCGGGTTACTTGTTACAAATTTTACAAATGTACAGCCGCAAACAAACAGCCTCACGGTAGCACGTGGATAATGGCGGGGGTCGCCTGTAGATCGCTGCTCCATCGCGCCACAGAGAGTACTATTGCTCCAGAAAGTGGTGGCAAAATGGCGGACCAATCATAATTCTCTATGCTGAAAATTCAAATAAGCACCGGAAGTAGTCGTAACTAGTGACAGAGGACTACGGTAAACAACACGACCAGGAATTTGTTGGTCCTGCGTTAGCCATTTATTTCCTTGTTTTTTTGTGTGCTTTCTTCCACATGATGGAAATCACGTGGATCACACACAACCGAGAATACACGAATGGCCCCAATGTCAATTAGCATCTGACCAATCAGCTGTCTCCGAAGGCAGCACAAGCGCCAAATAGTATAAAAGATAATAGTGGAAACTCCTCGAATATTTTGATGACAGGAAAGCAGCGCTCTCCTGCGGTCGAGGTGTAAACTACAGCGCAAGAATTCGTGTGTGCCAACCATAGAGGAGAGATATACTAGAGTGCGCACCGAGCTGCGCAGAAGGCCCGGCCGGGGTATCAACATCTCTCGCGCCAGTGTCACGTGACTTTGGGACAGTTAGGTGGCATCTACAAGAAAACCCGTCTCGCATTAAATGATTTTATTTTATACGTACGTAAGATGTTTCATTCCAGCGTTTTTTCCCCATTTATTAATCAACCCTAAAAAATGTTGTTTATAGCAGAAAAGTGAATTTAAGTTTTTCTGCTCTATTTGCTCAAGTACATGAAAATTCCGATTTTTGTCAAACTTGTCACTTTCAACCGCATACTCCACTAAACCTGTTTTACAAGTACAATTACATAGGTCTATAAATAAAAAATATTTGTAAAATTAACTCCATGGGATGCATTAATCCAAATTTCTGTTATTACTCAATGTTAGGCATTCTACTATTGAAGATCCACATCAGTGACATTTATAATAGCAAGTTATCAAAATGATATTTCAAGGATTTATAGAGGGAAAAAAGGCTTTTACCTTTGATTTATTTAGTCAAAAACAGTAAAAACTGTATGTGATATATGGGGAAAAGTTCCATCTGCACTCATTTTCTTGAGCTTCAAAAGCTCTTCCCAATATTTTAACTATAACATTTGACATTTTCCCTCCCAAGTTACATAAAACCTATTTGCATCGATAAACAAACTGCATGTTTATTTTTTTCTTTGTATTACTAACAACAGTAACATGCCACTGGCTTCACTCCTACCACTAGTAGCAAGTAAGCTCAAGAAAACACAGGCGTATTGAAGCTACATTTATATCCAAAAGCAAAACAAGGGGACATCTCAGCATTTGCTCAATGGATCAGGAAAACTGGACAAAAACCTGATCGAAATGAGGGTCTTTGACCTGGAAGGTAAAGTACATATTTTTCAAAGAATTTACTAATAAAAATCAACTACAATCATACAAATTACTAACTCTAACATACTATAAACACAACTTACACCAGTAAATACACATAGGATTAATGTCATCTAAATAAAATCATTGTTGTTAACTGATCCATACTATTTTTTTGGTAAATTTGGGTGTGCTCTCTTCCTAAATGTTTTAATCGTATGTCAATATATTTAAACAATATTGCCTTTATTAAACACATCCTGTGATTCATTATGACCTCTTGACCAATAATATGATATGTTAAATTACTAAAAACAGAACTATTCACAAATTCTCTCAGACATCTATTTACAATTGTACTACATGCTGCCTTTTTAAAAATGTCACCTCTTCCCTGAAGTATTCTTACTTCTACCTCTGCTCTTTGCAGATTTTATAACATCTGCAGAAGGGTATTTCAGTCCATAATCATCTTTCCTCTGAATGAAGGAATATGATCCTTCATCAGTATCAGTCCAGCAAAGAACTAAGCTTACAGTTCACATAAGCAAGAGACTTTTGCAACTTTCTAACTAAATTTTTTTCCAATATAAGTTACAATGTCCACAACATAGGGAGACAATCTAGTTTCAAGATTGTGTACTGATGGCAAGTACTTATGGTCAGTTGGTACCTCACTGCCAAGTTCAGGATCATTTACTTGTGGCACACTTGCATACTGGCATGAACTGACATGTAACACAGTTGTTTCATCCTGTGGAACACAATTTGCAAAGTTAAATTGTTATTGCACTTCTTGAAAAGAAAAAAGGAATTTTGGATCGTAAGCAGTGAACAAATATCCACAACGTCCAAAATAATTACGCTGTAGCACCACAAACAGCAAACAGCACGAAAAGCTACATACAGCAGCGTACAGCACGAGCTGCCGGTGTCCCGAAGTCACGTGACTTACGACCACCTCATGTTGAAACCTGCGCAGTTGGCTCACGCGCACTCTAGTTGTATCTCTCCTCTAAGGTGCCAACTTACAAGGTGTGAAAGTCAAGTTTGTTCGTAGTTTTCTGAGAGATAATTTGGTAGAAGAATATCTGTTGTAGATATTGTTATTTGATGCTCCCGCCGCAAGTACTTTAATATATAAATTAAAACCAATGATAATGAAAAATGACATAACAAAACTGTGAAATCAAATAATGTTTAAGAAAACTAGAGGCACATAACCTAAAAATTAAAATATACATACATTTGAAACTCCCAAAGCCTCGGGTTCATTCAGATTGATTAGGGAATATCAGTTTTGAAGAAACGAACGATTTAAGGCAAACGGACGTTTTGTACAGACGGACAGATAGACTTTTGCCGTCAATCGATTTTTCGGTATCAATGATCCTCAAAACGGATTCTGGCTACACAATGTGTTAGAGGAATATTTTCTTCATTTAGATACGAGATTTATCCGCTTTTTCGTTACCACGGGCCGTCAATAAGAGTTTCTCTGCAGAGCATATTATTTTTCTTATATAATGTATCTTTTTTCTCCCGCATTCTAGCCTCTTGCCCTTCATGTTAACGAAGGTCGCGTGTTTCTCACGACGCGTCTCCTAGCCCCTTGCGGGGCGTTGAGCGCATGGAGTAATCCTCCCTTATATTAATTATTTCTAATTTTGTTGGAGTAATCCTCCGTTACTAGCGTCAATAGTCTGTGTCGTCTAGAGGACCGCCAGGTAGCATCTCCGCGTACGCGCCTCACACCGCGCGCCCTGCGTCACTACCCAGCGGCCAGAATTGGGAAGGAATAAGGAAGGGGGTAAGGTTTAGGACCCTTCACAAAGGTTGGTCTGGCCATTGTGAAGCAGCCGAACTCGTTTTGTCGGGACAAATTTCACATGAGGGAATCGACGGGAA
>JAHLJT010000631.1:180099926-180151992 GCA_031308135.1 Acheta domesticus | reverse complement strand
CCACATTTTACGGAACTAAGATGCGACGGTGGTGCCATCTCTGAATGAGTCACCTTAAAAGCGTAACCTCAGTGCTGCTGGCAGTGAGCTGTCTATACATCCTTAGTCTATGATTATGTGATATTTTGAGACGTTAGAACGATTTACTCTCATCGGTTACTGGCTAGTTTGAAAAATCGCGGATTACGTCTACTGCCAGTCTTGTTAGGAAAGTGTTGATATTTAGGTAGATCAATGTAAAAGAAATTCGAAATAAAACATTGATATTATGGAGATGATAGAAAAATTATATGAAATCGTGAAAATTGTACAGTATCTGTGTGTGACTTCAAAAATTTCATTTAATTCCTGTCATATTTTAAGACAACAGTGGCCTAAAAAAATGATCAGGTTGTTTAAATTCCAAGCATTCATGAAAAAAAAATTCTGAAAACTATTCGATGAAATGTGTCTATAGAAAGCAAAAATGTTGAGCAGGTATTAGAAATGTAAAGAAGTACTTACATTCGTACAGCTGATTCAAGGTTATGCATTTTATTTCTTTTCTGTCGATAACCAAATCTTCTCTTCCTTTTCTCCGCAATCTCAAACAAACGTTCTGTAGCCCAAGTTTTAAAATAGTCCTCTAAAATTGTTACAATGTTCGGATTGCATGGAAGCCTGACGAGCTTTAAAAATTTCAATAATAAATTAATCTTAAGTGTATCTCATAAAATTAAAGAACGCTATAAACATTGTATCAAGAAAGGTTCCATTAATTAAAGACAATCATATCATGTGAAAATAAATATATTTAATACAATATTGAAGAACGAAGTTTAAGTTTTACAGTTGGAGTTTCACAACGTTTCGGAGATATTTTATTTTCACATGATATGATTGTCTTTAATTAATGGAACCTTTCTTGATACAATGAAGAATAGACAATCAATAAAAACGTAACGCTATAAACAGTCTGTACAAACCTTATTTTTCAACGTAATACGTTGAAAGTCATGTTCCAACCACAGTTTCATTTCATAACTCAGTTGTATTTGCAATCTCCTTCCATTTTCAAACGAAGATGCTTCTGTAGCCGATTCTTCTGCTTCCACTGGGGACACCATCATGACGTTTTGTCGCGCAACAATGGATTTCAAGGATCCGTGTTTTTTCCTACCTTTTTCTGATATAGTATGAAATCGTTGGATAATTGTCGTCAGTTTCGAAGAAATATGCTATTATATTTTAAGAATATATACATCTTTATTAAGTAAATAATCTTATTTCCGAAGTTACGTATGTTACCTTATACTTAAATAAAACTAATTTCGAGCCTATAAAATTATTATTTTAGCAATGTTAAATGAAATGAACATATCTACTCACCACAAACGATAAAGTAAATAGTTTTACAACGAAGTCATAATGTTTACTTTCTGAAACGTATATTTTAAAAGTTGGCGAATTATAACTGAAGTTGGTTCGTTAGATTGACCATGATGAATTACCCTCCAAAAATCTCTATTCTTCAAAATGGTAAGAAAATATTTGGCCCTCACCAGCATATTTTTTTTAAAAAGAAGTTTAAATTAGTACAGGCTCTTCCGGAAATACTTTCGGGAACATAGGAGTTTTTAAGATGTTGAATAATTTATATGGTGAAAGTACTTTTTTTATTTGATTCAATGCATATGTAAGTTTTTTTCAGTATTCAGATTATTTTAAATGTAAAATCCTCACCAGGCATTCTGAGAGTAATTTATAAAGAACCGTTGCTAAACTCATCGCAACAGGAAGTACTGGCTCTCGTCCTATGAGTAAAACTTAAATTTATTCAAAGCTGTGTCTGATGTATATCAGTTGTGTGCCATCCAATCGGACGTTTGAATGCCTCATGACGTCACTGTAGTGACATATCTCCCGACTGGATGACATCGTAACAGCTGATGACTTGCCAGAGGCATCTCTGAATAAGTCGCAGTATATGCTATTGTCAGAATGATTTCTCGTGAGGCATGAAAGAGATCCGCATTAACAAACTTTTGCACCACACACAACCACGAACTGTTTGACAGTAATTTACTTTCAATGCAAACAATGCGAATATTCAATGCAGAAAGAAAATGGGCGCTGAAGTCAAAGTATAACCTAAATCAGGTATTACCAACTTGTGCAAATGAAAAATCATGCGTGAGATTAAGTTTCTTGAATTCCCATTGAGGTCGTCTTGACATGAAGCTGCATTTCATATTTCTATCTAATACTCTCCTATGGAATGCTAGTATTGTGCAACTATTCAATACTTTTCTTTCAACTCTTTAAAAATAATTATTTAAAAACTATGTTCAATTTTACAAACAGATTGTACGTCACAGCAACATGTCCTCACACCAGTCATGAAATATTTACAAGTACAATTAATTACATACCTTGTTCTGGCGACTGTTCCCCTCTGGTAGCTCACACACATGTATCCAATAATAAAACAAATAAAGGTGTAAATTTAAATAATTAATTGAACAAAAAATAAAATAGTGGTGCTAAGGAAAGGCAGACTTTCTCGTATTAATTTTATATTTCCTTTGGTCTGGGCTACCTATTCTGACTTGCCACATACTCTTGCCGGTTGCCATCTACATTTTCTCAATATTTTGGTTTCTGAATAGTAGAACTGAAATATTACTTTAGAAATATTAAAGAAGAATAAAACCTTGACCTAAATGAATATTTTTCATTGAAAAATTTGAAGCCATTGACGAAGATGACGTTGAAACCGTTCCTTTTCACAGAAATTGTTTGAGTTATCGATAAATTACATTTTAAGCTCTTCCACTAACAAGTGCAATGAAATATTCAAACCACTGGAAACATTTAAAGAAAAAATTTGGAGCCGTTAAGTCATTTTACCCCACTAAGGGAGGCAATACAAAAACCTGTGTCAGAAGCAACATCATCTTAGTTGCGAAAACAAGTAATCAAATTTGATAGTCAACTAATTGTACTTGGGAATCTCACAAATATACGGTAAATATTTTGTATACGCCCGCAAACAAATGAACATAAGATGAAAGTGCTACTCCGTTTATAACAAGGGTGCCTCGTGGCTCAAGAGCGAAGTCGCTCGCTTCAAGAAAGAGTTTGCGTCAAAATTAGCCAGCGCAAAGTTGAAATTCACAAAGACGCAGAAGTCAAAATTATTATGCACCTTAGGAGGCGCCTTAGGCGGCACCTTAATTTGTATTCTCCGAATAATATTTCTGACGACTCGACAGCTATCGGCTGACAGGAGAGAGGGGTTCCGATATCCAATAAGAGGCGTCAAATTCTAATGATATCACTACAGAGTTGCCGAAACGTGTTGAGAAACCAATTACACTGCAATTTTTCTAAGAGCGACCCTCAAGGTCACTCAAATCCCATCTTCGCGATGGAATATGTCACGGCATTTCGCGTCTTTTCTCGGTCTTGCCGATAGAGGTCGCATGATCGCAAGCACTGCTTCATACGGTCGCGATCGTGCGAAATCCAGCGGAACGACTGAGAAAGACACGAAATGCAGTGACATATTCCATCACGAAGATGGGATTTGAGTGGCCTTGAGGGTCGCTCTTAGAAAAATCGTAGTATAAATATAACAGTGATAAACAACTGAAAACTGTAAAGCGTCATTACTTCTTTGGATATGCATCATGTGTGCGGTTCAGTGCCGCCTACTGTTGCGTACTCTTTTGCAATTTGTTTCCTACTATTGCTGCTGCTACTATTATCTGATGCGAAAACGAACATGTAACTGCCGCCGAGTAAGTGGCACCATTGCTTTACTACACCCCAGCTGCTAAATAGAAATATTCGGATATTAAGGCTGATTTACACGTTGCCAGTAAACGTGCCAGTTGAGGATGGCACCAACTGGCAAGAGGAGACTGGCAACGTGTCGCAAAGCCTCGCTGCACGTGACTAGCAAGACATTCGCGCCAGTCACTGGCGATGCCAGCTGAACAGAATGTTTGGTTTACTGGCATGCTCACGCTCTTCTCCACGGCTACTGTGTCCGCCACGGCGATCCCCCAGGTCCCAACAAGTGTTTACACTGCTTTATACTTGTATGGTGATCAACGTAAGCTTCTTATTATTTATAAAAGTGATTGGGGAACGGAAGTCCTCTTCAATAACGGAAGAACATAAAAAATTGCGTTGCGAAATGTCGCAACAAATGTAAAAAAAACAAAAAACAACAACAACAACAAACAAACAAACAAACCTGACAAGTTTGACTGGTTGTATACGGAACCTCATACAGTATCGGAACATTTGTGGGATATTTTTGACAAGAACCGCGGGGTCTGACAGTTGCAAATTAAATGCCGCATTTCTGGCAGTTGCAAATAAAATGGGGATAGATAACTTCTCCAAGGCAGATTAAGTGAATGGGATAAAATATTTAAGGAACATTTGCTTTTTACGCTTGTTTGAGAGCCGAAAACTTATCAGCAGCACGTCGCAAAGAGTATACATAAGCTAACAGCAGCGAGAAAAATATTGCACCTTGAATGCCATTACAAGCACTGAGTAAACAACTATTGCCAGTCGCACAGAGCGCTAGCGCTGTTCAGGTGCTGGCAAACTCATAATTGGCACACCAATACTGGCAGCGTGTAAATCATCATTTAGTTTATTCACGTATTGTGTACTCCAGGACTGAAATGAATAGATTAATTGAACTTAATATATACCAATTAATTCTATTTTAAACGCCAAAATAATTAAGTTTGTAACATTAAAGTAATAAATATTGAATATAAATTGAAGCAACAAATAAGATGAACATCTGGTTTAGAAAATTGTCAGTTTTTTACTTTCCCGTATACGTACGTATACACGGAGTGATATACGTAGTATAGGGAAAGTTATGTAATGCTGCGCGAAAAAATGGCCAATTTTCGGCGGAAAAAAATTAATTGCCGGGCCGTGAAAACGAATAAGTGGATAAAACCAGTTGCTAAATTAAGAAAAAAAATCCCCTAACACGTGGTGTAGCCAGAAACCCTGTTTTCTAGGTCCTTGATACCGAAAACCCAATTGAAAGGAAAACGTCCGTCTGTCTGTCTGTCCGTCCGTCCGTCTGTGCGTCTGTGAACACTGCTAGCGCCTAAACCATACGTACGATTTCTTCCAAAATGGATATTCCCTAGTCGATCTCATTCTAGTCGAAGCTTTGAGATTTTGAAAAAGATTTTTCAAAATTTGGGGGTACTTTAAATGAAGCCTCCCGGGGATTTTCAAAATTTTCTCAAAAACGACTCCAAATTTTTTCTTTAAATTTCTTGTATGAATAGAGTAAAATACACTTTTTAACATGGCATAGGTCCGATTTCACGTACAGCTCTGAATTTTCTAAACTTTTGAAAGTTTGAATTTTTTTCGGCGTCTTTCTTCAACTACAAAATTGAAGATAGAGATTTTATTTCAAATAAAATTTGTTCTGCATATTGAGTTCTTTAATAAAGGTCATGTAAATGTCTCTCAAAATTTTGATAGTTTTCGTGCAATATTGCGTGCAATATGTGCAATTTTAAAAAATTACAAAAACACGATTTCCTCAAAAACGGCTCCAAATTTTTTCTTTAAACTTTTGGTAGGGATAGTGGTAAATGTACTCTATCAATGACATAAAAGCCATTTTGGTCTATCAGTTGGTTTTTTTCAAAAAATTACAAAAATGTAAATTTTTTTACTTGTCTCTCATGTCGATAATATTTACATTATTGGCGATTTTTTCACATTATTATATTTACGAGTATATATGCTTTAAATAATGTCAAGTAAAGTTTCTCGAAAACACTACCGTTTTCTGTGAAAAGTAGCTCCAATTTCGGCATTTTCAGAAATGCTCAAACGCCACTTTCTCGTATATGGCTGCAATTTTGTTCTTGAAACTTTTGTAACGGATAGTGCTAATTACACTCTTTAGTATAGTGTAAAGTTTATTTTGAGTTATTTTTTTGTTTTTTAAAAAATTACATAATTGTAATTTTTTGAAAGATGCACATCTTTAATATGCACATTATCCGCAATTTGTAAAGATGATTATATTTGTGAGTGTAAGTGCTTCAAATACCTTCAAATAAAGTATTTTGAAAACTCAATCATTTTCTGTGAAAATGAGCTTCAAATTTTGCATTTTTTAGTATCGCTAAAACCCCATTTTCTCTTAAACGGCACATCTTTTTCAAACGAAAATTGCCATTTATGACTAGGTTTTTGTGTTCTTTAATATTCTAAAATTAATATTCCCGTTCTACCAATAGGAAACCGAAATATTAAGAAAATGACAATAGAATATTAAGCAATTAGTTTAAAATGTTGTCCTTTTTTTACACGAAGAAGAAGATATTACCGTAAGTATAATGCACATGCTAGAATAAAGACGTTTTTTTTTAAATTTAATGCATGCTTCTTTAAACATTAGGTCCACAGCATGTAAAGCGTCGACACTATGGTGCACTCATTCCAAATTAAAGGAAATGCAAAAAAATCAAAAACAATATTGATATTGGAACTTTTCACAAAGTAAGTTTACTTATGAAACACGTAAATGTGGGATATCAGCCTATAAAGGCAATAGTATTTTCCCAAAAAGATGTAAAGACACTTCTTACAAAAGCTGATGATGAAACTTTTCTTTAATGAAGGTATAATAATGACAGTCCTGATAAATGAAATAAATGATAGTCAAAGAAACCCTAGACAGTATTCCCAAGTCCCATGAAATAATATTTGCTGGGGATTTTAACGGAAGAGTTGGGAGGGACAAGAACAGCAACATTGTGGGTCAACATGGAGAGGAAACTCGCAATGAGAATGGAAAAAGACTTATTAATATTTGTGAAGAGTATGAAATGAAAATTAATAACACTTTCTTCCAACATAAGGATATTCATAAGTACACCTGGTACCAACATACAAAAAAATTAAAATCTATAATAGACTTCTGTATTACGAAGCAAAAAACTTCACTCAAAATACAAGATGTTAGAGTGAAACGTGGAGCCCAATGTACCGATCATTGTTTGGTAATTGGCCATTTTCCCCGAAGGTGCCTGTTGCAAGGGCTGCTACACGAAATATTGTCCGTTTCATTCAAAATCACATATCAGAAAGTCTAATTTTATGCGCAAATTACTATCAAAATACTAGCATATGATACATCATTTTGTTCCTCTTTTCATGATATATCCATTGATGGTGAGAAAAATATATAGTTATATTTAAAAAATCAAAGATGATTCAATTTCTCGAAAACGAAAAAGATTATAGACCTTTTCTCTACGGCATGTTACTTGCCCATGATTCTGCATTATTCAGCGAAAACTGCATTTCGCTATCCTGAACCGTTTAGAAATAATGGGGGTGGTCCGTAGTTGGTGGGACACTCTGTATATATATATATATATAAGATGGTACCAACATACAAAAGCAAAAATATCATATATTTCATATATTTCACATATCATAAATCACACACATTTCACATATCATAAATTTTTCTGATTGTTCATTTGGGCACAGGGGTTCTTTGAAGGGGGATACTTTAATCATCATTATCTGAGTTCAAAAAATATATCATCACAGAAATAGGATTTATTAAGAAAAAAAACATCTTCACATTAATAACATAATTTACATCATTGACCTGGTTGCAAATCCTTACTGAATACAGATTAAATGGTTTACACTATATATCTCCGACTATTCCTATCATCTTCACATTTATTATTTCCATTTATGTAACCTCCATTTCTCTAAAAACTACATGCCATTCGTGAACCACTACAGACATTGTTGCTCTCCTTACTACTCAGTGAGCATCCTGAACCGGCATCCTATGTTCGATTACACATCTATTCTTGTTCATAATTATTGTTACTTATCTGCCTTCTACTACAGTCGTCTCCCATGTGACGCGACGCCGCGTGCCCCGACTCGTTGCCGAGAGGTGACCTTGGCGTCAACGATGTTCTGCCTGCCCACGTGTCGCCGACGGCCCGTTCTCATACACTGGCGTCGTCACACCACAATTTCCTTCTCCACACGACGAATTTCCTGTCTCAGCTCACACGGCTCCACCATATAATCCCGCATCCGCACAGCTTCACTGACCACCAGTGAACAGCATCGCCCACGTGTCCGTGCAATGTTCTCTTCTCTTGTCAAATTTCGTGATTATTCCTTCCAAATACGTTTACCACAATCCTTACTCGCAATCATCATTATGTCTATCACAATTCTCCTTCCTTTAACACCCGCCGTCCCGATTATTCTCGATTTATCCGTACGTTATCACCTCGCTCTCTTGTCGCCATCACGCCTCTTACCTCTCTGCTCGCCTCCCAACAACCTTCGCGCGGAATGACAGACCAATCCCCCCCCCCTTTCAGGCGCTCGTTCACGGCTCGGCCCGATTCATCCCGCAACGATTCATCAACTCGCGCGCCACTTTTGAACTTTGTGGTATGCCTAGTATTTACGTTTTGACCAATACGGTCTATATATATATATATATATATATATATATATATATATATATATATATGTGTGTGTATATATGTTGCGGTGGTGCGCGGCGAATTGAATCGCGCGCCGCACCGCCAGCACTCGGCGACAACACGGGGAGCAACGGACCGTAACAAGACCGGGCGAAAGGAGAAGAGGCAACCAGCTAGCGAAGCCCCGGAATGGATGCGAGGCTATGCCGCCGGGGGGAATAAAAGTGGGCCCCGCCGCCGAGCAGATAGGCAGTGTTCTAGTGGAGTTCGGGGTGCAAAGTGGTAGAGTTATTGACAAGGCGATATTTTTAGACTCGGCAATTGTGGTTTTGGGCTCTCTTCTGGTATATTGTTGAAACGGCTTTGTATTGTGGACATCTATTGGTAAACGGTAACCTGGCTATTTTATTTGGTTTAATTCTTTGGTTACCGGATTGTTAAAGTTTGCCTTGCTACTTTTGGTTAAATAAAAACTCTGTTTACGAAACTTCTGTGTTTTCCTGGATACAACAATATATATATATATATATATATATATATATATATATATATATATATATATATATGAGATGAGTACATATATTCAAGGAACTGTGGAATTCTCATAGATTCGATGTAAGACAAAAAGCACGAAGAAAATAATGGATCGGTGACGGTTATCTTCGTAAAACCTTTAATCCGCCAGCCTTCACAATAGGCTGGCGGGCCAGAGCGGCTGCTGTCCGCGCAGCTTCGGGAAATCCCCCGCGGACTAATGGTGGCCCCGCCTCCGCCGCGCTACGCCACTGATGAAGTATTCACGCTGCACTTAGTGGCTCCGAGGTATCGACGCAACTCGGAGCCGCCCGCCGCGCCCGGCTTACGCCCGCTCCGCCGCACATGCTGCAAATTCTGAACATTCCAAACAGCGGCTTCAACTAGTTCAGACACGGAAAAAGAAAGCAAGAGTGTTGTAATAGTTATTTACGAAATGAGTATCAGAAGGCTTCTCATTACAAGAAGGCATTAGGGAATTATCAAACGAGGTCGGTAGGCCTAGTTTGTTAACCAATGTTACGAGAATAGAACTGCACAATGTTTTATCCGCTCTGCAAAAATTCCAATAAACGTAAATACCTATATTTTGTGTGTTAGAGACTTTGTTTAGTAAATATTTGACTTTTCATCTTGCGAGAGTGGATAGGTGAAATGAGGCCATGAATTGTTATGACGCTTGTATTCTCAAAATACTTATTACGTAATCGACTCTGGTTGTTAACATTGAGTCACGGATTGTTAAAACACTTCAGTTGTAGTCATTCTTATTACGAAACTAAGATTAGCTCCGTACATTGAACTTGAGATAATCAAAGTTGATAAAGCTCTTTATGCAATGTCAGATTATTCGGAATGTGCTGAAATGTAGTACAGAGTGTCTTTCACTGTATATGATTTATGATTGATCAGGGAGATCTAAGAATGGGAGAACTAAAATCATATTGTTGTTCACGGCCAAAGCTCTTTTCAAACAAAATAAATCAATACTAGAAATAATTCAAGTTATAGACGAGACTCTTCACTTATTACGTCTCTCAGCTTTAATGATATTTTTCTTACAATTGTTACAAATACTTAAGGGCACGTTGCTTTCCTTTCCTTTGAAAAGGATCCCAGTGAAGAGCTTGTGACGCACCTGTCGAAATTTCCTGTCTCCACGACAAGTCGTTGCCAAAGATGCAAATTCCCTTTCTCCTAATGAAAAGGGAAGGATTCAGGTCAGGGGCCTTCCTCGTGTTGGCTCGCATCAACGAAGGCAAGACACAGTGTATCACTCTTAAGAATTTAATCAACCCAAAACATCAGCATTACATGAAACCCCTTCATTCAAATACCAAAACATTATCATGAATTAATTTTTTATAAATTGGTACAAATCCGAGTCACATCAATATTCTCTGTGACAAGACAAAATTCAATTAAAAATTCAAACAAATTGAGTAAAAGAGATTTCTGATGAGATGAAGAATGCCCATAAGTTACAAATAAATGAAAAGCACATGCATTTTGCATAACAGAATCTGACAGCACCTTCTGCCTACAAAAATTGAATGGAACTCTCCATCCACAATACTGCATTAACATTCATATGTAATTTTCTTGCACTGAAATTACAAATAAATTATCTTTTGCACAACTTCACTCAATACCAAAAATACAGAATTACCATTAATCATTTTTAAAATTGACATAAATTGAAATCATATCAATATTCTCCGAGACCAAAATTAACTTAAAATTCAACAAAATTAATATAAAAAATCTGCAGAAAGATGAGACATGCCCACAAACTTAAGTTACATAAGAAGGAAGAGCAGAATATGACAGCACCTTCTGCCTACAAATATTGAATGGAACTCTCCTTCAACAATACAGCATTAACATTGATATGTAATTTTCTTGCACTGACATTACAAATAAATTATCTTTTGCACAACTTCATTCAATACCAAAAATACAGAATTACCATTAATCACATTTAAAATTGACACAAATTAAAATCACATCAATATTCTCTGTGGCCAAAATGTGAATTGAAATTCAAATAAATTGAATTAACCATAGTTTTGAAAAGCACTGAAGTATTCAAGATAAATTGCATGAAATTACTATAGATAATTAACCTTTTTTACATCATACACCTTTGGTTGAATTTGAATTTATGCCTTATTTCTTCTCAATAGGCATCAAAACTTCAGTATAATTTATATGTTTAAGTTCATTTGGTTTCTCCAATACTTCGAAGCAAATATAATTTTATAACTTTCTTAGCGATTCATAAATATCTCTAATAGATTTTTGATTTCACCTAGAGTTAACACTGCCTTCCTTAATACTCCTTTCAAAAATAGAAACTGCACTTACGTCTTATTAACATGACAAAATTCTTTAAAAAATCAGTAATGTCTTCTCACACGAAAAATACTTAACTTCAAATATCTTCTGCCCACGTTACAAAGTTATTATGAGAATACACGTGGAACGGATATACCAATCATTAAACACGTGTCATAATGGCAAAACAATCTCCGGGATTGAACTACGGGAACCATACCTCAACCTTAACACGGTGGCCGTGGCGTTCGCCAGCGGCGCAGAACTGACAACGGAAAGCTGCCTCTTGCATCCCTCCTACCGTTGATAAGAAGCGGCAGCGCCACGGCAACGCGACGTGCGGAGAATCTCGCAAACAGACTCTTCAACACAAATTTCTGTCTTCTCTTGGCATGCCACACACTTGTGCAATGTGTCACAAAATGAACAAATGTGTATTTTCTAGTGATACTCAATCGTCAAAGTGTTAATGAAGTCGTCGAACGTGTTCGGGAGAAATAGGCTCATATCGTATTTAAACGACGTTTAGAAGTTACAAATAACATCCACTTCAAACGTATTTTGATTTCAGATAGATTCATTTTCAGGAAATGCTAATAAGAATTAATAAACCTACTCAAATGGATGTGAATTCAACCACACTCCGCGAAATCAGGGATTGTGTGTACAAACTATACTCTCAGATATATAATAGTGGCATGGAAAGCAAAAACCAAATTCCGTTGCACACCCATCTATTGTACACACTTTAATTTATTAACTCATTATATATTTTTACGTTAAGGCTTAACAATTTGTTTTAGTTACTTCAATACCCGTGTCTTCCGTACTAAAAAGAGTGTAGGTAGTAGTATTATATCCCTTTTCCAGCATATACAATTAATAAAATATTCGTTCTTCGAGTTGAATTTCCCACTAAAAACGCAGTCAATAATGTGATTAGAGCTGCCTAACGAATATAATTATTCATGTTCTAAACTTTCTTCTGGATCCACTATTCTCCACCACAGACGTTGCCTAGTTCCTTGCCCTAGATATCGCCGCATCCACGGACTCGCCACAAGTGCCCGCTTTCCCATGATGCATTGCGCCCAAGTTGGCGACGTAAATCTCACCCACGTTGCGCTGTTCTCCCGCCGAACTCCCAAGTACAAGTGCGGTACGCCAACAGCGGTCACCGCTGCCAACAGCCGCTACAAACCAAGGAAACACCCCTTCGGCGTGGTTGCAATTAAATGATAACTAAAGCAAAATACCCTTACAAACTTTAGGTACATTACAATGGTCAACACATATTTCCTTGCCAAACAATTTAAAGCCATTTTAGGGTATGTTTGATGTACAAATTCCAAATATGGAAAACAAAGTGACATCCATCGATCCCACTTACTTGTCGAGTGAAGATAGTTCGCTCGAGTCACCTGATTTGAGAGTAAGAAGCCAGGTTGGTGATAGATTTTTAAAATGTTTGTATTATTTTTAAAATTTTAGAACATTTTTCATAAATGGAATTTTGTATTAAGTAAATGTGTTTTAAAATCAATGTATTTTAATATTATATTGTATATTTGAACTTCACATACTTATTACGCATTTTCATGGTTTTTATTACATACTTATGTATATGTTTTGACGTTTCTTACTACATATTTTTCCGGTCTCTAATCATTATTACTCTATAATTTTTGAAGTGCTTTTATTACGTGCATTATCACTTAAAAGATATGCAAATTGTATTTTTTTAAATGTTTATTTTCGATAATAATGTCAGTGTTTTCCTGAAATTATGATATATATTAATTTTCTTGATTTAGTATATATTTGGGTTTCTATTTATTTTCCGAAAAATATCAACTGAGTTATTTGTAATTAGTGTTAATAGTTCTCATATATTGCATTCTTTAACACTAAGTAGAAACATTCGTTAATATTTTCTTGATGTAATGATCAATTCTTGTATAACTGCAGTTTCTGTATACATGTCAATTTCCATTAAAAGTTGGTAAATTTTTTCTTGTCACTTTATGATATATCAACTTTTACCTGTACCACATTCATTGTCTATGTGTTCGTGATGGGGAAAAACTGACCTCACTTTCAGTTTCAGCACTCCAAAAATCATAAAGATCAGATGATATTATCAAATAACGTTTCGAAAAGTTTTCTTTTGTAGATCTGTGTTATTGAGAAAGTTGCGAAGGCATGACTATCTCCAGAGATTGGCATTGCTTCATAAAATGTAGTGGCCGTTTTCATAACTAATATCCCTTCTCTTTACTTCAATCCATCGTTCAAGAAAAGTTGCGTGAGTACTAGATGTGTTGCATTAGCTCCCAATAGTACAAGATCACCGCTTCATTATGGTAGTTTGAAATTTTCAGAATTATTTCTCATTGTTGTGCGAAGTTTCTGGCAGTACGGAACACAGTTTTGGATTGTCGTATTTTTTTGACGAATTGGATTTAAAATAATTAGTTTTCGTACCTGAAACACAATGATTGGTATTGGATATTACATGAAATGACTGAGATGTGTTAATACAGACATAAATTGCGTAATTATACAAGGATTATTACGTAACCGTTACTAATGCGAGAAAGTACATGCTATTATTGAACCACTTATTGGTTTGTAAGGTCACTCTATAAAACTCAACACCAGCGATAAATGACTTCTGGCGTCTACTATGGAACACTTCCACGTAGTTTATAAATGCGTCTTTGCTACCGGAAGTAGGAGCAACGCTGAACATTTGAGCAATGGGCACAGGCGTTGTAGTAATCACTGGCTTCATGCATAATTAGGAAGTTGGCAGCAATCGGGTGATGATACGTCAGTGTGGAGTTCAATTACACATTAATAACTATCGCGTGGCGTGGCAGATGTGCGCTACTGTTCCCAATTAGTTCAGTGTGCTCATTAACGCCGATTCCATACCCTTCCGACAAAGCGTTGAGTTACGGGTAACTGCAATGCTGCCAACCGATAGGATCCTCTTCCCTGGGACTTGAAGTTGCATTGAAATTCCACTCTATTCTCGAAGCGATTTCTACTCTCGATCGAGTTACAACATAATACACAGTTATTGAAATATACGGTTTCCGAATGATCCACATACAACTTTAGTGTTTCATCAATTTCTTACTATGTTTGATCAATGTGGCAACAGCCAGTTTCAAAGTACAACATTCTGCACTTAGAGTTTAGTTTGTAATTCCGAGTATGGCATGCATTTTCTACTTCCTCATATACGTAGAATAGAGAATGTTAATGTAATTCTGCATGAAAAATTACCAAGTTTTGAGAATATTTGTTATAAATGTAATTTTGTATTATGTAAATGTGTTTTATAAGTGTATTTTAATATTACATATTTTATACGAGCTGGTGTAACTTACTTTTTGATTAAATTTTCGTGTTGGATAGAGTGAAGGACATTTAACAGAATGCTGCAGGTCTAATTTCCGTTGATATTTCTATTTTTTTGAAAATTGTTGATGTTCGATTTGTTTTCGGCTTCGCCTTACGACTGAAAGATTGAAGACGGAGATTTTTACTTTCCCGTATAGGTACGTATATACGGAGTAATATACATAGTCGACAGGGAAAGTCGTGTAATGCTGCGCGAAAAACGGCGAATTTAAGGCAGAAACAAATTCATTGCTGGGCCCTGATAACGAAAAAGTGGATAAATCCAGTTGCTAAATTAAGAAACAATATCCTCTAACATGTGCTGTAGCCAGAATCCCTGTTGTGTGGGTCCTTGATACTGAAAACCCAATTGAAAACAAAACGTCCATTCGTCCGTCCACGAACACTACTAGCGCTACTGTCAATCTGGCTCGACTCGAAGCTTTGAGATTTTGAAAAAGATTCTATACAATTTGGGAGTACTTTACATGAAGCCCCCCGGGCATTTTCAAAATTTTCTCAAAACTGTCTCCAAAATTTTTCGCAAAAATAGAGAATAATACACTTACAAAAGTGGCATAGGTCTCAATTTCACTCTGAATTTTCGAAAATTACAAAAGTTTGAATTTCTTTCGGCGTCTTCCTACAACTTCGAAATTGAAGATCTTATTTGAGTTAGATGTCTTTATTTGAAGAAAAAATCTTCAAAACTGAAGATTTTTTCTTTAAATAATCTTATTCTCTATAGTAAGTTCTTTGCTTAAAGTCATGTACATTTTTTGAAAATTTTAATAGTTTTCAGGCAATATTGCGGGAAATATTTTCAATTTTAAAAAATTGCAAAAACAAGATTTTTCTCAAAAATGGCTCCAAATTTTTTCTTGACACTTTTTGTGGGGATAGTACTAAATTTACTCTAGTGAGATGACATTAACTCTACATTGCTCTATTCTTTTGTTTTTTCAAAAATTACAAAAACCTTATTTGTTTTACTTGTCTCTCACGTTGGTAATATTTACATTAGTGGCGATTTGTTCACACGATTATATTTACGGCTGCATACGCTTTAACTAATGTCTAGTAAAGTTTCTCGAGAACTCAACCGTTTCCTGTGAAAACTAGCTCAAAATGTCTGCATTTTCAGAAATGCTCACACGCCATTTTCTCATAAATGCCTCCATTTTTTTCTTCACACTTTTCGAACGAATAGTGCTAATGGCACTCTTTTATATGACGTAATATTTATTTGGGGGTAATTTTTTATTTTTACAAAAATTACACTAATGTAATATTTTTGAAAGATTTCTCACACCGTTAATATTCACGTTTTTTACAATTTTAAACACGTTTTGTTAGTTATGATGCTTTAAATTACTTCAAATAAAGTTTTTCGAAAACAAAAGATTTCTGTGAAAAAGAGCTTCAAATTTCGCATTTACAGTAGGGATGAAACGCCATTCTCTTAAAAACTGCTCTAAATGTTTCAAAGAAAATTACCATTTAGGACGAGATCAATATTCTTATAATAATATTTCCGTTCTACTATTATGAAACCGAAAAATTAAGAAAATGTTACCAAAAAAGTAATTCAGGCGGCGATAGAAGGCAGCTAGCAAGAGTATTTGTCGAGTCCGAATTGCTAGCCGAGGCCAAAGGAAATAGAAAACTAATACGAGAAAGTCTGTGCCATTTTGTAACACCACTATTTTTTAATGAAATCTATTCTTGAAAGACAGTTTCAAATTAAAATCAAGTACAATATTTCGAAAGTTTGAGTAGTTTTCTCGTAAAATTGCTGTATAATACAAACAATTTTTATTTTTTAGCTTCTCAGATGACAGATTTCTGGCGTCGTCCTTATCAATTCAGCGTTGTGCCTGTAATTCGGCTTTTGCTCTCACTGGGAGAATGCAATTTCGGGATCCATCTGCCTGTGGAAATGATCTCCCGGCAACGTGTCGTTACGAAAACGTATGAGACGCGATACTCCGATCACAATTAGCTCCAATTGAATTGAATTTAATGCCATTTCCGTCACCATGTGATGAGGTTGTTGGGAGGATGGTATACCAGATATATAATTACTTAATCAAGAAAACTGAACAATGTAAAAGAAAAGAAAAGGCTGTGGAAGAGAAAACGTAGTATGAACGTAATGCTTCTACACGTGTTAACATCTTTCACATGAAACTTGAAAATTACTTTTTAGAATTTTGTTACAAAACGCAAGACAGCAACGCTCATCTAACAGAAACCCTGCGACAAATCTTGCTACGCCGCGAGGCGGCGGCGTCGATTTTCAACCGACACTGCACGAACAGTAATCGGCTGCCTCTTATCATCGCTGGTTGTTGTAGAACCGACACATCGATGCACAATTTCTCTCAAGTTCATTGTAGTGTAAAATCTAACGCAACGAGTCACAGTTTTTGAAAAGTATTCAGTGTGTGGTTCTCGTAAAGAAAGCACATGGACATATATCCACCAATAACATCGCCATCGTTCCAGCTTTTCAAATTCAGAAGATATTGAGGTATTTCACAACGAACAACAAAAGGTCTTCATTACATTTACTGAACCGCGAAGCAACACTACAAGCAAAATCAAATTCTCAAGTACAAAACGAGCTGACATTAGCAAATAACACTCATCTGCAGTGATTATAAATTGTTTTATTCATTTCAAATTATTTAACTCCATCTAAAGTATTAGTAAGTAACTCATTTACCTTTTATTGATTATAAGTTACAGTTCGAAAAGCACGTGCTGTAGGAAATATTAAATATTGTGAAACTTATTCAAGTAAATGATTTTCAAATGCACAAGTTTATTTTCATTAACCACTCATTTATCCTTCCTTTGCAAAATTCATACTTCTGTTAGTTTTATGTTGGATTTCTTTCATTTTAAAGAGCTGTCAGAGATTCAAATTTACAGGCAACAATCCATAACCCTTGGGTGTCAGCCTGGGTCGAATCCAATCCAAAACAAATTTCATAAATAATTAATCATCATGAATTTAGGATGATAGAGTTTCTTGAGGTTAGGTCACTTGGAATTTAAAAAAAGAAGAAATTCACATTCTTTTTTCCTTTTTTATTGTTGGTTGCCAACGTTTCGGCCCTTTAATTGGGCCTTCATCAGAGCTTCCATTTAATCCGTATAACTTACACCATTATGATGTGATCTGGAAAGGAATGGTCAAGATGAGATGTAATAAGGAGGGAAAGAATGTATAGGTGATTTATGATGGTGTAAGTTATAAGGATTAAATGGAAGCCCTGATGAAGGCCGAATTAAGGGGCCGAAACGTTGGCAACCAACAATAAAAAGGACAAAAAAGAAAAAAAGAATGTGAATTCTTCTTTTTTGAATTCCAAATGACCTAACCTCAAGAAACTGCATTATCCTATATAATTCGGGACGTCAAGATTAAACTATCTAATACTCATCATGAATAGTATTACAAACAGAATAATTACCTCTTGTTAAGAGCCTTTTTGAAGTGATTGTTTGAGAGCCTTTTTGAGATGATAAACAGATTGTAACAGATTTCCGTTTGTACGTCTTCTCTGCTGACGGAGATATACTCTTTGGACGGAAACGTTCTGTTCACTGAAGCTGCCTCTAGTTAAATGGGGTTATCCGCTCTCGGGAATTGTTGAGATGGTGAGTGCAGATCGTTTAGAAGTATCGATTCTACTACGCTAATTATTTCAATACGTTGTTCAATGTTGTCAGTGTCAAACACTGCATAAGTCAATAGTCATCTACTTTGGGATGAAGGGCAAAGTATTTTAAGTATGATAATACGTGATCGGCCACACTTGAAAGCCTCTTCATTAAGTTTAGAGTCTTACCATTACTTTGCCTACTTGTTTACGAATCTGTAATATTTGTCAAAACTGACTTACTTAACAGTGAGAACATTTTCATGCAACACTGATATTTATATTTACAACACGTCGTAAATATCACGTTTATCAAGGGTCAGTGTCAACAGCTCATTACAAGAAATTCACATACAATACATGTACGTTACTTTACGACGCATTGCCAGATGACATTAAACAATTAAAATTGGTACGCAAATTTAAATCAAAACTAAAATATTTTCTACTGCATTACTGTTTCTGTAGAGACTATACTGAATCATCAAAATGAAAAATATTCTTTTTGCGAACAATGATTATGTATTACATTATATTACATTTTAATTGTATAATTTAAAAAAATGACTTAATATGTCTGTAACAAGCACTAATGTATTTCAGCTTCTGGGTAGCATTGTTAAAACAAATATTATTTTTCTTTTTAATGGTGACTATAGTCATTAGAGTGGATGGATAAATACCTCCCGGAGGAACTGCTGCAGATATCAAGCTGCTTGGTCTTTCAACCCAAAGGCTTAATCTTTTCCCACGTTTTGCGTCTTTCCGTACATCTCAAGAAATTCTCGTCCTGATAGCATTACGCATATTATAGTGCGCAAAATTTCATGTGACTGTGAAACAGTGGTATCTTTCACAGTGGCAGCACACAGCTATGTTGATCATGAGCAGGTCACATGATGTACCACAGCACGTGGTGAGAGAACTGTCAGAGCCGCGTTTACGCTGCCAGTAATGTAAAATTTACACACGATATCTGTGCACTCGACAACTGTTAAGACGTGAGTGATATACACAAGAAAAGAAACACCGCGCTTGCGCAGTTAAGCCGTCTAAGCGAGATGTTTAGACAAAATCATTACAATCCCAAGTCAAAGTATTCTGTCAAAGTATGTGAGGTAGAGACTGTAATCGCTAAACTAAGAATAAGAAATGTGATGTACGTGTGTTAATAATTTATTTCACAGGTAGTCTTGTATGATTAAATTTGTTCAAAGAATTGGTCTGCCCGACCGGGATTCGAACCCGGGCCTAAGCTACTAAGCTACCGAGTCAACCAACTCTTAGGGTTGGTTAACTATTTTTGTGTGCTTTCTTACACGAAATGTACACGTAAATGTTTTGGCCGAGGCTGCCTCTAGAAAAGCTAGGAAGTCGATGTTTTTGAGACGGCCTTTGGTGTAGCCGTCTCCCTCCCTGATGCCACCGAGTGCAGAGAGTCCGCCCTACCTCCACAAGTAAATCAAGTCTAAGGGCCCCTTCAAACGGAGGCACTCAGCAGCGCTTCCGAGTGTTGCGTCTGCTGGCAAAGCATTGGAGGCCTTCACACGAGCGGCGTGCTAGCGCCGCTGTCGGGTACTTTCGTCACCAGCAGAACGGACACCCGCCCGCTCCGCCGCCAACAGAACACACTTTGAAATAGCAGCCTTCACACTAGACCACTCCGATGCGCCACTAAACAGTTTTTTAACTGGCTCTTTTGGCCGCCACGCCGGGTGTGTCACTCCAAACTCCTTCCTCTCTCGTGGGGTTTGGCGCTCGGTTGTTGCTGCTTGTGAAGGGCTATGCTGCTTCCTGGTGGCGCCACTGAATAGCTCCGTGTAAACGCATCCTAAGGTTGGATTGGAGCCGATTTTGGCCAAAATTTCAGTCGATTGACGCCAGGTGTTTTTATCCCATGTGCTAAATTGGTTCAAATAAGTGATGATAATCATAAATGGTCATAGTAATCCAAAACGTCCCCTTTCGACAGCGTCATAAACAAACGGACATATAAAAACGGAAATTGTTTCGTTTGGTTTTGTCCGTTCAACGTCGGCTGACAGACATTTCGACCAAAATCAGCTCCACTGTGACTACCGCCTTAACCTGTAACACAAAAAGTATTACGTATAGGTAACACCGGTCTCTCTAACAGCAATTTTTTATGTAATTTGCGGAATATTCAACGATTTATTTAATGTACTAGTTACATAACTATTAATACATATATTTGATCCATAAGTTTCGTAATATTTTTTAAAACATTGAACGTAAATTTTTAAACAGAATTGTTGCAGGAATGTTTGAATCTACTGTGATATTCAGTTTTATATATTTCATTTAGATTATAAGAGTACTTTGTAAATCAATATTATAAATTAGGTCATTGAACGTAACTAGTTACAACAGATACTACAATTTCTTCACAGAATCAACGCACAACTTCTTGGAACATATTAAGCAATTCAGTTCTGAACCAACAGTTGACTTTGGCGAGACACATTTATAGACTTTTCTCTTTCATAATTTTCATTTGAACTAAAAAATCAAATAAACAAAACATAACTTTGGTTTTTTCTAAGATAATGAATTATTATTTGAAAAACGAGAAAACAACGCCTTACAGTGAAGAAGAAACATCCCAAGGGTAGTGCTTAAAATATACTTCCTTTTACAGTAATGCAGGTGTCTGGGGCCTTCGTGGAAAATTTACGATATTGAGTAAGATGAATAACACAACGATGTTATCACATCAAAGAGAGACTCTCGAACGATGCATAGCTCTGCGTTCGAAGTTGCAAAGTAATCGGTATAGTGAACAAAATATAAATACCGGTAGGTGAGGGCGGGCGAGTTCCGATCTGATTTCGTGCAATGAGGCCTCAAGTTCTGAAACAGCTGAGACAGCCACCTGCATTCTGGGTCACAGGACGCCCTCATATAAGGCACCACTCTTGAGACCCTCCCCCCTTCTCTCTCGCTCTATCGGCACTCTGCCTACTCTCGTACATGCGGTCACGTTATCGCAAGGGTGTGACCTCTCTGTTCGCCATCTACGTCAGGTAATTGAACATTGTAAGCCAAATATGCATATTACAGTAGTGCTCAATAAACCGCATCATCTAAAGAATATGAGCATTCTTTATTTTCTGTGTTTTACAGAGTTTTCAAATTTTAAATAAAACGTAGAAATTGGTAATCATATATAGTTAGTAACAGTCTTGTTTGTATCCATAATTTACTCGAAAATCGTTAATTTTAAGTAGAAATTAATGCTAATGAAAAATATTTTACAAGATAATTGAATAATTCCAGTTAAATAAAACGTAACTTTGTACATTTAGACAAATTTGAAGGCTTTAGAAGTTTAGCTGACGAATTTAGAAGGCCTGGAATTTGAAGTTAACCAGCATGTTTTGTTGTTTGGAAACCTTCCTAGCGGCTAGTTCCCGAGCGACTAAATGTGCTGGTAAATTTAAAATTCAAGGCCATTTCACCTAGGTGTACAAAGTTACATTTCATTTAACTGGAATTATTGTATTATCTTGTAATATATTTTTCATTAGTAATCATTTTCCACTTAAAATTAATGTTTTTCGCAAATTATGGACTGTACAAACAAGACTGTAACCAAATGTATTATATGTGAATTATACGATGTTTCCAATTTCATTACCTTCATGACTGACTCGATTTTTGCAAATCAGATGGTGTATTTTCAGGATTATATTGCAGATTACAACTGTGAGCGAGATGATGCGTTTTTTAGCACTATTGTACTTGTGACAATACCACATACACTCTCTTCTCCTTCCCCGTCTCACATCCAGTAGAACGAACGCGACGGCGTACGGCAATGTTGTCAAAGTCGATACCACGAGCAGGAGTCCGTGGCACGAGTGCCATGACGAAATCACCTCTCCAGGTAGTTCATAACCCCGTCACAAGAGACTTTGCCATCCCTATTGTAAAACGGCGGGGTTACTAATAGTTTCCTCTTCCGACGCTAGTGGTGCAGAGAAATCTCGTGGCATGGCACGGTGCCACAAGGCGTGACCCTGCCACCAGAACTTACGGTCTGAGAGACCGGTGTTCCAGTCCAAGGTGAAGTCTTCAGTCCAAGGTTCAGTTCCAGTCCAAAGTGAAGTCCAAGGTGAAGTCTACAAAGTTGCCCCTGCGGCGTCGAGGCGCCGGGGCCGCCACTCCTCGCGGAGGTTGAAGAGCACGATGAGCCAGGAGGCCGAGGCGGCCAGCAGCGAGCCGGCCGAGGCGCAGCTCCAGCGCCAGGAAGCCCGCGGCCGTCAGGCGCACGGGCGCCGCCAGGCAGTGCGCGCGCAGCAGGCGCAGGTGGCGCGCGGCGCGCGACGCGGCCGGCACGCGCAGCAGCAGCGCCCCGGCCAGCGGCACCGCCCGCGCCGCCGCCGCCTCCGCGCTGCCGCTCGCCCACGACACCTGCGACCGCCACGCCAAGAGCGCACTTAAGTCGGCGCCGTGGCGAGCAATGTGAAGTGTAAATACGTGTGTAAATAGTGAAGTGTGTATGAATGTGTGAGTGAATCTGATTGTACACGTAGCTTAAGAGTAAATGTGAGTGTGAAAGATAAAATAAAATGAAAAGAAGAAAATATGAACAATATAAATGAACTACCAACGTCTATATAAAAAAAATTGTCCTTCTAAACTCAATGCGCCCAAAAAGGCAGTGTAAGTAGTTTTAGTTTTAGGATTAAGTAGTATTTTTAAGTTAACAACCCTCCATTAATTCCACAACCCTCACGGCTGGAAATGTAATTGTATGTCCCTAATATTGAATAAATTCCCGCCTCTCCAGGGCAACCGGAGAGGGGGGAAAATTGAAAAAAAAGCGCAGTGAAGTGTTGTGTGCATGTGTGAATAAAAGTGTTGTAAATATATATTAAGAATTAATGAGGGTGGGGCATGAATAAAAGAAAAAGAAGAAGTCTGAACAGAATTATAAACGTCCTTTCAAAAACAAATAAGGAAGTTATATTTAAACTAAATTAGGCCCAAAGAGACCCATGTATTAGTTTTAAGTTAAGAATAGTAATTAGTTTACTTAAGATAGAATTTACTCAAGCTTCTCAAGCATAATCGGCAGAAGCAAATGTATCCCTTTAATTGAATAAATTCCCGCCTCTTCAGGATAACCCTCTCCAGGGTTCCTCCTCTCCGCGCGTGATCTTTCTTTTCCATTCCTTGGCCTATCGTACCCCTTAAACACATTTACCTGCACTACTGGAGAGGGGAAAATAAAAAGAAAAAAGAAACAAAAAACAACAGGTCACTCGCTCACAGAGACAAATGGCGGCACTGGGGCGCGACGAACGAAACGAACCGGGCGAGGTGGCTCAAGGCATCAACTGATGTCAGTGCAGTGCCTCTGACCGGGAAATCCTAATGTGTGAGTCCCGACTGTGTCGGGATTGTGACACTAGTCAGATAGCTTCGTCGACTTCTGTCCCTGCCTGGAGAACAGTTCCAGTGGTCGTCTTCTCTGATCGGTAGATTTTCATGATTTCTCCGATCATTACCCGACTAATAGCGGAGCAGTACCCTAACAATTGGGCCTCAGACCGTGCGCGATCATTCTTTTCCATTCCTTATCCTATCCTACCCCTTAAAAACACATTTACCTGCACTACACTACCACACGTGCCAGGAGACCGGTCGGGAGGTTGGAGCTGTCCCGGTAGGGGCGGTGCCCCGCTGGTGGGAGGTATCCAGTTAGGGAAAGACACCATTAGCTGATGAAGGTCGGCACTGGACCTCGCCACTTAGCAAGCAAGATCACTGCCACTTCCCAAACTAAAACATGCACTAATTTTACGGGACAAATAACCTTAGCAGTTGACGCGCCCAGAATCAATCACGATCGAAACGAAATCCAGAAGAAATAAACTCGCAGTAATATTGTGGAAAACCGTATGGATAGGTTAAACATTACTGTTTCTCCCACGTCACTTGAGCAGAACTGAAGAGAAATAAGAATTCCTCGAAACATGTATATTGTAATGAAACATCTGAATGTGTGGAAAAATGTATGTAGTTTTTGTGGACGATTATTTATGTTTCACCCATCTATAGAAGAAATGAAGTGAATGAGTCCATGCAGGTTAATTACTGGTGCCATTAGGTCCGTAAGTGTAGTGCATGGTATATCGTAGGGGATGGAGCTGTTTCAGCTTGGGAATGAGATCCGGTGTCGGCATGCCGAGTGTTTTCTCCCCAGGCGCGTCCCCCTGCGTGGCGCGGCTCCAACCGGGACACGCTCTCAGGCGTCGGTCACAGCGGAGCCGATTTCTATCAAAATTTCAGTCATCTGACTTCGGATCTTTTCTTCCGATGCGTCTTATTAGTTCAAACATGTGATGATAAATGGAAATGGTCATAGTGAAACTCAACTACTTTTTCCGAAAACATCGACTGTCTGACAAAGATCTGTTTTGTGTAGTTCTGACGGTTCGCTCGAAAGCAGCTCGAGAGTCAAGGCCATCTACCCAAACGTTTAAATAAATGGGCCGCGGAATTATGGGAATATTCAAGCAATGTAGAGTGCAGCATTTGAGAATTTTTTGTTGAAATTAAGTCGGATGATTTAGTTAGCAATCTTCCGGAAACAATCGAACGATACTTCGGCTGCACTGTGAGCATAGCCAATGCTCCCGACTGGTCATTCCACATCTTTAACGGCAGAGTATGTTAGTGTGAGTGTGTTTGGTGGAGAGAGGGCGAGGAAAGGACAATGTTAATTAAGGGAAGATTGCGTGCGGTACGTAATTCGTTTGTTAAGGTACAGCTCCAGAAATCGCCTAGTATTAATGGAAGAAACCATGGGAAAATTATCACAGAAGTTGGTCACTATAATTCTCTTCCAGACGGAAATTTAATAAAAATTCAGCTATGCATTATTGTCAAAAAACCGCCACCGTTAGGACTAGAACGCAGGGTCTCTTTATCAAAGATGTTGCAGAGATAATATTGAAGATGATGAGCTGTGGTAGCCGGTGAAAGAAGCAAAACAGAATGTAACGAAAAGAAATGAAAACAATTTTTTTAATCAATTTAGACTCTCCGGATGACGCCACATTATAGAGGGGGTAATATACGATAGAAAATTCTTTTAATTATGAAGAGAGCCACAGTTGAACGACGGAAACGTTGGCTATCATGCTTAGGACGCGGCATTTCTCAGTCAAAATGGGATTGATTATGGCCCCGAAAGCATACGTGCAAGAACGTAAATCGTTCGTGGGTTGCCATAGCGGCACGACTCAAATATCAGATGTTAAGATAAATAAGCTTTACGTTTTCACCTTCTATTGGAAAGCAACATTCTTGCATTCATACTTCTACTATTTCTTGCATGCTGTTGTTGCAGGCCAATCTGCAATTCTGAAGAGAGCATTAACTCAAAATTCGTATTTTTTGAGTTGTGATTATTATTATAACAATGTATTGTTAGTAATTTTATTAATATTTAATATTAATTGATTAGTGATCCCGGGTGCGCAAACTTTTAAGGTGATTAGTTCCACAAATGTAGTGTATGTTTTGCAGCGGGACATAGAGGTGATCTTCTCCCGCTCAATGGCGAGCTGCGTAGCCGACCAATGTCGGCTTGCGAGCATTTTCCCCTATCAGGTATCTCTCATCAGCGGGGCAACCCCCCTGTCGGGGTAAACTCTAAGCTTCCGACTGCGCTCCCAACATTTGTTGGACCTCCCTATCAGAGGTGCCGCAGTGACATCAGTTGATGGTCTATGCTGTGTACACAGCCACGTTTGAAAGTGGCGCGCCACTCTATTCCAAATCAAAAGAGCAACAGAGTGACAGCCACGCCAGCGAGCCAAGAGCGCGAGTCTGCGCTCTAGGCGCCGGCAGCCTTATAACGGGCTCCGGGGCAGGCAGAGTAATAGCGGAGTGAGCCTCGCGACTAGACTGTGGTGATAGTGACTAATTACGCCGACGAAGTGCTGCAAGGGTGATCTTCAGGTGGTTTGGTGGACTGGCTTCGGAATTGGTACATATCCTGGCGTTTTGGTAAATACGGCTACGACTTTGGACTTCCCTGTTGGACTACGGAACATTGTACCGGTAAGAAAGCCCGATCTGTATTTCGGTAGTGTAATAAACTGAATACGTGAGACCCTGCCTCTTTTTCATATATTTCACTCTGAACCACCTTTGTCGATAATATTTCTTATTATTTCATTGATATTTATTATCATTACCATTATAAGCTCTATGACGAAGCCGAGTCCCGCCAAGCCACTGGACACCGCTGCCCACGAGCCGTCCTCCGCCGCCTGCACCGCCGCCACCGTCTGATGCGCCAGGCCTATGAACCTGAAGAACAGCACCACCACCTCCAAGCAGCATCTGCAGGCCGAACTGCCGTGTTCAGCAAGTCCGCCACTCGCTCCAGCTTGTGATGTACCACACGGATCCAGTGGATTTCTCGAACAATGGCAGCCAGTTCGGGAGTCTCAGTGGCTAACAGACACTTGTTCTGATACTGATTTTGTAACTTTGAAGTCGACAACAAGCTATTTAGTGCTTCAAGTCTGTCATTCACTCGTTCAAAGCGACTTTTCAGCACGAAAACTAGCCCTGCATATTGGATTACTACAGAAAAAATGAAAGTTATGGATGGTATTCCAAACAGAATAGCCACACCTCCAAAATTGAGAATGGTTTTAGTACATTCAGCACCATAGAGAAGAGCAATCAATACAAAACTTCCTAACATAAGTACATAACATAGGCGATTCATTTTCTCATATCTGTTAGATGCGTCTGGCAACAGAATACTATCGATATGAGCTAATTCAGTGAACAGCTGCACAATGTGAAATCTTCTGTATATAACGATAGCCAGCTGAGCAAACCATTCGGCCCCTAAGAACACTCCCAAAGTCAGCTGCACAGACTTTTCCAAATCGACGGCGTGATATCGGTTATGCGATGTCAGCTCACCGCTAAAAATCAACGTGAACACGAGGACTACACCAAACATGATGTTTAGCACCGTTGGCACCAGGTCCCATGGTTTTGACTGCAGGCAGCCATTCGCCTCCTAGTAAAAGAGAAATGACAGTAATAATGACGTCTGGTGACAATTCAGCTTTTTGCTGCTTTTTAATTGAAATGTTTATGTGATTGACATTAGAACAAAACACGCTTAGTGCTGTAACTGTAAAATGCAAGTCGCTGCACATGGTAGTTGTGTAAACTCAATATTTTAAACTACTCTCTCCTACTACGATGGCAATAAACATAATAAGTAACATGGTTTCCTAGCGTAGGCGAGAAAGCAGGCTTAAGCTTTTGTCTTTCTAGAACATACTTTTACAGTGGTGGTAGGCAATTGTGCTCCTTAGGATGGTAGGAGGATGAATAAAAGATTGATCTTGTGAAAAGGAAATAATTGTTGATAGAATGATTCAGATGTTACACGTGGTGTTATGACAAATCAAGCAAGCTACAACCATACGGTGAAGGTATATATGGCAAATACTGCAATAAAATCCCTAACCTTGGGTTCCACGTTCGTTTTTGACCATTTCTTCCTCAAAACCGCTGCCTCAACGGGCTTGAAACTACAAAGAAATTTCAAGAATTCAAAAGGTCCATTCACTCCTAACATTTTCGTATTAACAGCGTAAAGTACGTAAACCATTGGAGACTTTACTAAGGCAGCAACGATGTCAGAGGTTTAAATCTGAAATATTGCGAATATTCTAGTTTGTAGTATGTAGTATATTTCATGCAAACAATTAACAAAACTTTTGAAACAAATATAATGTTCTCATACTGGATTTTGTAGACCATAAAATGTTTTGTAAAAAATACAAGAAGCACATGGTTTTTTAAACGAATGAACATTTTTTCAGAATATTAATCTTATATGTGGTTATGACTGGAATATAATTTGATCGTACACTTCAGAATCTAATTTTCTATTTAGAAACCTCTGGTAGATAACTCCTTACAACATGGAGAGAAATGAAAATTGATTTGTCATGTTAGTTTATTTACTTTCGCTACAATATAAACCATTTGTTAAAATTAATATAAAACGCTGTTTATTGCTTGTTTATTGTAATGTTTATTGACCTTAATGAACATAAATGGGAATTTTATAACAGTTTGTTTTTTGTTATACATAAATTGCCGTTTAGACCCTGCTTGGAGTCTTTTTCAAAAATCTAGTACCAGAATTTGTTGACTTCATAGATAAAATGGTAGCATTTTAATTAAAATTGTCACTATGGATGTCCGGATAAATTGTACGGTGTGGCCAGTCCGTAGACCAGTCCAGACCATACTGTACGAAACAATACAAATTTTAATTCAATTCTTTCCGAGCATAAATTGCTGTGCCATTGAATCAAGTGGACAAGGAGATGTTTCACCGTACTTGCTTTTACTTCGGAATTCAACCCATGTCATTAAGGATAACATTTTCTGAGGAGAAAAAAGATTTTTCTGTACTAAAGTTTACACTACTATCCCAAAGATCTGAAGGGAACGTGAGCAGATTACAAATCGAGATTTCTTTGTAAGAAGTAAAGCAAGGAGCCATCTAAGCGTTTGGTCAGTAGAACAAGAGAAAATGAACAAAAATACTACCCGAGATGAGAGTCATTGACCAAAAAAATGAAGTACAATACTTATTATACCGATATCTAGTTCTTCTGAATTATAATATTAAAGCAAGATTATAAAATTAAAGCAAAACCTGTTAAATGCATCGTAGATGGAACCGCGGAGATTGGCAAAAACATTTTTCAGCTTAATCCCACTGTGTCAAAACTCGATTTTTTGGCAAAAAATCTCCAAGTTGTCTGTTAAAACCTGTATAACCTCACTGTAATAGTTTCTTTTATATTTCAGATTGTAGTTTACACTTAATCTAACCATTAAGTGTTTAAAAAAACTGCAAAATTAGTACGCTCACAATAAAAAATTACGAGATAAAGCTTGTATCTTATCGAAGGTTAATCTTAAGTAAAAATTGACAATTGGACAAAAACAAATTAGAAATTAAAGTTTTGGTACAAATTTTAATGAATTTTTGAAATTAAGCTTATAAAAGAACTTAAACTGTTAACGTAAAATCATGTAAGTTACTGTCGTAACATCATGTCGGCATTGTCGGGAATCCCAAGGGAATCCTGAAGAGGAAGAGTACTTGAAAAGAAAACAGACATTTACATACTTACGTTGCTCACACGTTAATCCTTATTATTATCACACAAATGACTGTACACTTCATTATGTATTATTATTATTTTAACATGATATTTTAGCACCTTCTTTCCTTCGCAATATCACTTTTTCAAGTTTCTGGGCGTAATTTCTTCTGACGTGGAACACCTGTCTCACTTGCAACCGCTTATCGAGTTTTGACTATCTGGTGTACGGTTTGTCTCTGCAGGAACATGCAATAACTCAGCCTCAATGGTCACTATTTCAAGGTTAATTGCACTAATTTCCCTTACACATCGTAAATAACTAAAAGTTCAGCTAAAAGCCAGAATGCTGACTACACGTTTCAGCTTCAGGAAAAAAATACATTATCTTTCTATGCAACATCTTATTTACAAACTTTATTTTTTTAATAGCATAACAGCTTTTCAAAAATGTATTTGTTAATAATTCTTACTACAGGTTCCTGTGAGTATAAATCGCCAGTTATATACTTGTAATGTTCAAACCCCTGAAAGACAAACATGTCGAACAGGTAGAAATAAATTTTAAAACTAGTGGTGCTACAACAGCACTTACTTTCCCGTATTAGAGGAAACAGCTAAGTAGTACTGTAATATTGCACTTTCTGCGCTACTAACATCTTCGCTTGGAACTCACTTATTTCCATTGCAGTGTTGTCAGAACTATGTGAATTCTACAACTTCACAAACATAGAATGCAAAAGTTTTGTAACCCTGTATTGGAAAAAGAAGCCTGATACCCTGGAAATATAGAAATGCCTTCCATTGGGCAATGATTAGGGAAGAGTATTTTAAAACCATGCAACAAATTCTCTACTCACTACAAATGGTACAGCATTTGGTGCAAAACTAAATATTTGCCTGCAAATATCAACATAAATTAGACAATTATAACTCCTTTTCATACAGCTCCACTAGGTCACAACAATGACACTAATTCACAGATATTCGCGAGCGCAAAGTTAATTCCACTGTTGCAGACCCTGCATTGTCGCTATTCTGAGAGCTAATAATTCTTTTTACTTATTTCAAATATTTCAAAATAAACAATTTCTAAAATATTAATGTGTAAGTCTATAACAAAGTTCGAATGTAAGAAACGAAGAAAGAAATAATATACAAAATTGCACATTCTAATTTACGACGCATCCAGCTGTCCGAAGCGCAGTAAATTTACAGCGGCCTATTACATTTGTCACAAAATTAAAGAAAAACTACTCGTATTTTGAAAAAATTAAGCATGACCGTATTTATTTTTTTTATTTATTTATTTGTCAAAAAACAGAAACAGAATGGCACAGACATTCCCGTATTAGTTTTCTATTTTCCTGGGTCTTCGCTAGCTATTCGGAATTGCCACATACTCCTTTCATGCCAGCTACCATCTATCATCGCCGAAAGTACATTTTTTGTCATTTTCTTAATTTTTCGGTTTCCTATTTGTAGAACAGAAACATTAATTTTAGAATATTAAAGAACACAAAAACCTAGCCGTAAATGGCAATTTTCTTTTAAAAATTATGTGCCGTTTAAGAGAAAATGGCGTTTTAGCACTACTAAAAATGCGAAATTTGAAGCTCATTTTCACAAAAAATTTTTGAGTTTTCAAAATACTTTATTTGAAGTTATTTGAAGCACTTACACTCACAAATATAATCATCTTTACAAATTGCGGATAATGTGCATATTAAAGATGTGAGAGATCTTTCAAAAAATTACATTTATATAATTTTTGAAAAAAACAAAACAAAACTCAAAATAAACTTCACGCTATACTAATGAGTGTAATTAGCACTATCCGTTACAAAAGTTTCAAGAAAAAAATTGCAGCCATATACGAGAAAATGACGTTTGAGCATTTCTGAAAATGCCGAAATTTGAGCTACTTTTCACAGAAAACGGTAGTGTTTTCGAGAAACTTTACTTGACATTATTTAAAGCATATATACTCGTAAATATAATAATGTAAAATAATCGCCGATAATGTAAATGTTAACGACGTGAGAGACAAGTAAAAACATTTACATTTTGGTAATATTTGAAGAAACCAACCGATAGACCAAAATGGCTTTTATGTCATCTGATAGAGTACATATACCACTATCCCTACCAAAAGTTTAAAGAAAAAATTTGGAGCCGTTTTTGAGAAAATTTTGTTTTTGTAATTTTTTAAAATTGCACATATTGCACGCAATATTGCACGAAAACTACCAAAATTGTGAAAAACATTTACATGACCTTTATTAAAGAACTCAATATGCAAAACAAATTTTATTTGAAGAAAAAATCTCTCTCTTCAATTTTGTAGTTGGAGAAAGACGCCGAAAAAAATTCAAACTTTCACAATTTTCGAAAATTCAGAGCTGTACGTGAAAATCGGACCTATGCCATGTTAAAAAGTGTATTTTCCTCTATTCATACAAGAAATTTAAAGAAAAAATTTGGAGCCGTTTTTGAGAAAATTTTGAAAACCCCCGGGGGGCTTCAAATAAAGTGCCCCCAAATTTTAAAGAATCTTTTTCAAAATCACAAAGCTTTCTACTAGAATCAGATCGACTGGGGAATATCAATTTTGAAGAAACGGTTTAGGCGCTAGCGTTGACCACAGACGGACAGACGGACGGAATGCCGTCAATCAATTTTTAAGTATAAAGAAGCAACAAATCATGGATTTTGACCACACCACGAGATAGAGGATTTTTTTTCTTAATTTAGCAACTGGTTTTATCCACTATTCGTTTTCACGGCCCGGCAATTAATTTTTTTCCGCCGAAAATTGGCCATTTTTTCGCGCAGCATTACATAACTTTCCCTATACTACGTATATCACTCCGTGTATACGTACGTATACGGGAAAGTAAAAAAGGAAAACACTGCCTTTGACCCCTCTCAATGTTAAAGTTATGAAATAGATATTAGGAGGTTTTGCATTTTGATTGCTAAGTGAGCCCATGTTGCGTCTGTGATTTAGCTGTATTTGCAATTGGACCTTTTTTAACAAGTTTTGAAAGTGTAGCCATGGCAATTTTGCCAGGTATTGCGAGTAGACGAGACTTTTAGCTAGTGAACGAGCATTGAAGAGGTTACAGTGAGTTTTACTAGTTGATAAATACATATCTTTGTAGAGGGCGTAAAGACCATTCCAATTAGCACAGTAACTTCATATTTTTTAATTGTCACTTGACAAGGTTTTGCAAGTGGACGACTCCAATTATAACTAATGTAACAAAATCATTGGTAAAATAAATACCGTTTGGGGACTCAGTATATTATTTTATTGTTTGGTAATACTTATGCAGCAGAAAACTATCCCAGTTAACAAAGCCTCGTAGAACTGCAAGCCTCCATTGAGTCCTTATTTCCATCAGCAAGGAGTGATTGAATGATCAGTAGTCTTTGAAATTTTGGCACAAAAACATACTATTTTAATCACATAACAAAGGCTATTAAAATGGTGAAAATGGGAGTTGTAATTTCTTGAACAAGTAGTATCAATTGATACAAAAAGAAACCTTGGGACAATAACTTTTATTTTCTTCTCTCTAGCACTTTACTTGGTTCTTTCTGCAAGTTTTTCTCACAAAACACTCACGCAGTGAGACTCACAGTAAACACGCTATCTTTATTCATACCTAAGAGATTCACAATCTTCCATGAAATTGGAAAAAGATAGGGGAATTTGTGTAATGCTTGGCATAGCTGATTTAATGAAACATATTTTTTCTTTTTTTAGAATGGTTGACAAAAATGACTTGCCCTGCATTAAAAATAATCGAATTAGCTTTTCTGTTGTCGGATAACAGCACTTGTAATGCCCGCATTCTAAAACAAACGTTTTCGCATTTTCTTTCACTCACAATAACAATCAATTGCAGAAGTAGAGAATAAGGATATTGTCAATGTAAATTTGAATATGGAACCATGTTTTACTGTTCTACAATATTCTTAACGTGAAATTTCAATGCCACTATTTGAGGACCGAAAAACTGAGAAAATGTGAAAAAATATTTTAGGCTTCCAATAGGTAGCAGCTGGAAAGAGTAGGGCAAAAGCTAGCATAAACTGAATAGCTTAGAAGACTAAAGATTGCAATGAAGTTTGTACCATACTGTAGTACTTCTAGTTAAAATTGGGGAAGATCATTGGTGAACGTCAGATCAACTGTTTATAGACTCTAATGCTGAAATAGACGGTTTTAGACATAAAGCTAAATTTTTAAGCTCTGAAAAACATAGTTCCTGTAATTTATTAAAGTCAAGGAATATTTGTGTCTACGTTTAAGCAATAAAACACGCATTTGCGCTAGTTCCAACCTGTACTATCCCCTCTGGGCCGCAATTCTGTTGTAATACTATTCGAATACACCTTAATGCTGAAAGGGGGCGGAGGGGGATCACCTGCGTGGGGGAGTAGGGCGCCGCGCCCGCGATGCGCGAGAGGTAGTAGAGCGGCGCGGCGGCGTACAGGAGGGTGGCCGCGCCGGGCGCCGCCGCCGAGCCGGGGCGCTGCAGGCGGCACGCGGCCGCGCGCGCCCGCCAGCGCACCTGCTGCGCCGCGCCGCGCCACCTGCGCAGCACAAGCGCCGCTCGGGCAGTGTTGCCAAACGTGTCAGGATCCTGGTACTTTTACCAGGATTTTAATGAAGAAGACCATGTACCAGGATGTACCAGGATCCTCGTACGCTTAGATAACAGGATTTTAAGTCTATGGTAATTGGTGATGTACTATTTTCAGATACGTATAATATTTCTTATTCAGTAATTTAACACAAACACTGTGATATTGGTAAAAACACTGCCGTAAAAGCATTAAGAATGACATAGGATGGTACTTTTCTAGCACATGCTTTAGGAGAAAAAGATACAACGTCTTAGTCTTTCATTTATGGTTGGAGGATTTTTTCTTTCCATCATGCTTCCCTTTTAGTGTATTGACGTAAACGACTCTACATCCAGTTGAATTTAATGAACTTTCTGTGTGCATTAAAAACTTAATAGAGTTATAATATAAACAATTTCTTAATCAATTGTCATTGATACCAGGAATTTTGGTGGAACTGCCAGGATTTTTGAAGATTGGTGCTGGGATACACGCTAATCATATGACTAAGGAGGAATCCCCCTCCCCCTTCACAAAGACAGCATTAGGAGATCTTTTTATTCAATTTATTCAAATGAATCTCTTTATGTAGATCTCGTCTCATCCAAGGCAGTATTCCCATTTTGAATATAATCGTAACTTTCTTTTTACATTTTCACGTACTACATACTACGTACCCACGTCAATTTCTCGGCAAAAAATTGTATCCTAGATCTTTGTAAAAAAAGTGGTAAGTTCTTGTTTCTATATGTACTAATTTACTTTCTCTAACACGTTGTGTAGTCCAAATCCACTTTTTGTGGATTCTTGATACCGACAAATTTGTTTACGGTCAAATAAAAAAATGTATTTTAGGCACCGATAAGTAGCCGCTGGGAAGACGTTGGGACAAAATCGAAAAGCTTGCCCTGACTAAAGAGATTAGAAAACAAATTGTACTCCGATTTAAACACAGCTTCACTTCAAAGTGACGAGCTGAATGGAGAGGGAAGCACTGTCATCCAATCGGGACAGTACCAAAAATGTAAGTCACAACGAAGCTCCCGATTGGATAAAAGATTACCACTCTCCCTTTGGCTTGTGCCCTCAAGTGAAGCTGTGTTTAAATATTAGTATAGAACGAGAAACTGTGCTATTCCGTAGCACCACTAGAATTTCTTTTGTTTTCATTCAACAATACTTTTATTCAAATATATCCGAAATACAGTAATTCATGAAACACAAGAAAAAAGTGCTATTGCCATAAATGTCTAATAGAATTATCATAAAAGATCAATTAATAATAATAATAACTAAATTTGTTGAAAGAATTGTCGCCCTGACCGAGATTCAAACCCGCGTCTCCTGCATTTGTCATTCAGTAACATGCAAATGCATTTCTTACTCCCTAAGAAGGTCACATTTTTGTATTCTTTATGTGTGCGGAACATATTTCTGAGCGTAATCGCGTCTAGAAAGGTGACAAGGTGTTGACGACTATATAAATAATGTAATAAAATTGAATAATTTTGCATTATAAATAATAATATAATAACTGTGAGTAAATTGGAAGGACATTTTGTGAAACAGAATTAAATACCAAATTTAATACTAGAATATCTTCTAAATCAGCAGTCACGTACTTACATCATAGAACTCATCTTCCTGTACTTCTCGAATAAATTAAGCTCTTGAATCTGGGTAAGGAAATGATTCAGTGTTCAATGATGCTTAAAGTTTTGAAAAAACTCAAAGTTGATTACAAAGTTGCCAGACAAAATGTGAACTAAGAATTTTAATCACTTGGGGTGAATTCTTCGAAGATTTTTTACTTAAAAATAATGAACCACCAACTGCCAACTCCACTTATTACATTTTGAAGCATTACTGCGGTGACTGACAATCACAACAGTTCTTCTGGGGATGGCAAATTGACTTCCATCTTCTAGAGTTAATTTATTGTCATGTTGAAATTAAATATCGATCAAATAAAATGAAAATGTAGCGTTACAATTTGGTTTCTCAGTTGATAAATCATTATGTCCATATTGTCATTCTTCAGTGGAAGCAAAGAATTTATTAAATACTTAGTAATAAAAAAGAAATTGTAATTTATCACTTTGTAAATCAAAATAATGCACTTGCCATATAAGACCCCAAGTAAATTAAGTACGTATATTACACGTCTAATATTTACAGATCACAAAAATCGTTTTAAGTTAATAAGTTATGATTTTAAGTTACGGGGAATTTAAGTTTTTCGTCCGTTGACAAATTATTAATATATATGAACTTTTTATTCAATATTGACTTTTTATTTCATTCTGTAGACATTGCAAATTAATCATGTAAATCCCTTACATCAGTAGAACGAAAAGAAGGTGAGTAAATAACGCAATATCAAAAATAGCAGTGGTCTCCTGAAAATGTTGAAATATTTGTATCTTTCACGATCACTTGAAAAAACTACTACTTACATGGTATGAAGAAAGTTAGGTAATTTTGCGGCAAATAAGATCATGTGCGAGTTTTTCAAAATATGAGACGTTTCCATTTAATTTTGCATAAAGTAAAAGGATTTTTAAAAACTAGTGTTCCTGTACAATGGTACAGACTTTCTCTAATTAGTTTTCTAATCTACTGATTTTTGGATAACCTATCAGTTTTGTCCCAACCTCTTCCCATCTGCTACCTAAAGGCGTCTAAAAATATCATCGTCTCTTGTATTATTTCAGTAGTATACCTATGCGTTCCGGCTCTCACACGCAACCACTCTTTATAAATGAGGGCTCCAAAGAAAGAGAATTTCAGGGAGACTTGACCAATTCTACTTTGACTTTGAAAATATGAAGGGTTTGTTTTAAAAAAAAAACGCATCCAATTATTCATGTCAAATGCAACCAGCAACACTTGCCAAAGTTTCATCAAATAACTCCTAAACAAGCGTTTTAAGGCCTTAATAACTAAAATTTTGAGGCCTAAAGCCTCAAAGAAACGTTTTTCACATCATAATCTACAAGATGAGACATTCCCCAATCCATTCAATTAACTTTTCGGTTCCACGCTTCAATACTACCAAGGCCACCTCAATATTTCAGCCCTTCCTGCTGGTAGAAATTTTTGTGGTGACTCGCTTAGGAGCCTTAGATTCGACAATATTTATTTACGCTTTCTGTTAACACCGTAGTTTGTGCAGTCTGACGAGGTTTATTTCCATAATAATTAATTAAAGATTTGCTCTCCAGCAACAACTAGAAGTACCATTATATTTGCTTGATACCTACTATGAAGATTGTTTCTTTGCGTGTAGTGAAACCAATCAATTAACGTTTTACCGGTGTCTGTAAGTGCTGTGTATGAACAATATGCTCTGTAAGTTCATACACCCGATGCGCCAAGTAAGCTACGGCTATGCAACGATGTTGCACCGAGCATTCAACGACGATGTTGCACAGAGAAAGAGACTACCTCGTGCAAGAACACTACTGAACGGCAGCTAGCCGTGAAGCATGTTCTACGCAGGGAAAGGGTGGGTTTTAACATGCGAGAGTTCTCGTACGGGTACGCTACTTCTTTTATATTTTCTCAGCTTTTCTGAGCCCTAATAGTAAAATTGAAATATGACTTTAATAATAGTATAGAAGAGTAAAACCTCGTTCTATTTGCAACTTTTCATTAAAACGTTTGGAACCGCTATTTAGACAATGTCGTTTGTGTGTTTATGAAAATGGGCCATTTTAGCTCATTTTTAAAGACTACCTTTGAGTTTTCGACAAACTTCATAAGAAATAATTTGCAGTACTTGTTTTTATAAATACAACATTGTATAATACGCCTCTAATGTAAGTACTAAAATTGTTTTGGGATATTTGAAAATATACATTTATATAACTATCGAAAAATTAAAACAATACATGAATATGTAAATGTTACCCTATTTTATTCAAAATTATTCCAAATATAGTAATATTAAAAAATGTAATTGTCATTAATTATGAATCAAGAGAAGAAATTGCGTTCAAGGAAAATATTCTACTTTCAATAAATTTCGAGTATTTAGAGTTAACAGCAAAAATCGGACGTTTCCCTCCTTTATCAGAGTATTTTACTCAATTCTAAAGGAAATTTAAAGAAAAAATTGGATACTCAGATTAGGACATACTACTCTTTATCTGAAAATGAGTCAATCAGACTTAGTCTTCTGGCTAATTGAATTTGAAGTTGAATGGTATCTCCAAATTTGGAGGGTCATTTTTTTCATTAAATTTCTTGTAATAATAGAGCGAAATACACTGATTTCAATCAATGTAGTTTTAGCTTTTAATGACAATTAATGATGCAAACAACCTGTTTGTAAAACGTGTTAGGTACAAGTTTAACGAATAAATAAATGTTTCCAAGTTTAACTGTCGTTAATAATAATGAATACCTTCTCATTACAATATTGGATAATTTCTTAACTTACTGGATGTGTCTATCCTGAATCCGGGTTACAGGAATCCGTTATTAGCACTTTCTAATCCTGAGGTGGAGAGTAATAAGAAGGGTGATGGAAGACAAGGAATGGGAGAATGCAAAACAAGAGACTCAGATGACCTCAAAGAATGACGCGAACCCGTTGCAAACTCCCGAATTTCCAACTTTGATGGCATGGAAATGGTTACCAACCCTAGTATCCACATACATGTGACCGGTCTGTCCACTATACCATGGGCCGCCGAACAGCTTTTGTCCACACACTTAAAATTAGGTCCCTTAACATTCACGAATGTTAAAACACTAGTTACCTGTTGAAATATAAACTTAAACTTTTTAATAAAAAATCAATGTTTTGAATTCAATAATTTTATTTGGTGATTTAAATTAAGAAATTTAGATACTCTAGAAAAAACATTAAACAAAACCTACTTCATTTGCAGTTTTTACACATTAAATGGCTTACGATGCTACTCATATTGTTCATAAAATTCCACTAAATTAGACGAGACCTGAAAGTGAGAAGAGTCACCTGAGAGCCCTGCATTGTTCTCTGAGAGCACTGTGCTGTTCTGCGTAACGAAATTGGACATGCGGCGTGCGTGCGGGTGGCCATTAGCAAGTAAAATTATGTTTACACTGTTCATCGGTGGGAAATAGCGGCACCGATGTCATATTTTTCATGCAAACATAATTTACAGCTGCCCCTATTATGTAGAGTGACCTAGAGAATGTATTCTCTTTGATATAGGGAAAGTTTTTTTTTCTCTCTGAGTATTTTTGTGTCACGTATTGTGTCGAGAATATTAAGTATCTATTCTCATAAAAAACGATCTCAAGATTTTGACGGAAAACACGGTCTAAGGATTCCTGACATCGAATTGTTTTAATATTATTTGATAGTCTCTGTAATCGTTAGGAAACTCTCCAGTTTCAATAAAGATTTTTTTGCTATTTATTTGTAACTAAAAGAAATAAATATTGTTTTCAGATTTTATATAAAATATTTTAGAGAAGCTGAGTTTTATTAATATGTGTCTGAACGATCACTGAATACAATATTGAAATGCTTTTGACTTTGGCTCTGAATGAAAAACTTTACGCATCGCCACTGACAAGGATGTAATTTGGGGTGACGTAAATATTATAACATCAATATTTCAATTACACGTTGACATTGATCACAAACGTTTTTAACATTCAACGTTTGATCACGTTAACATTAAATGAGATGATCTGGGCATGTGTAAATACATATCCAGCATTGGTATATGCCATCCATTTTACTTGCGTTGGGTACCGTTATTCGCGAATTAGCCATAATAAATCGTCTTTGTCGATTACTTGTCTTCCGACCTGCAAGGCAAGCTCACCCTAGTTTAGGTCAGACAAACATGAGAAGGTCGTGGGTTAGGTGAGTAGCCATCACTAGAAAGTGCTCACTAGTAAGAGCTCACAGGCACTGTGTCCAGAACAACTGCTCCGCGATTTAAAAAGTAAGGGTTATTCAAATTGCTCCCTAGAGGCAGTACATCACAGGGTACCTGGCCCATGACAGTCATTTGGAGAAGTCAGTTGACAATTATATCCTCCAATGTATCTTTTTCAATTAATTTTTTCTCTACTTAATCAAATAAATTATTCATTAGAATAAAATAATATATCAGTGAGATTTCAAATTGTTAAAGCAGAGAAAAATTAAACATTTTGAATTAAAAGTATCTTCATTTCGTAATATATTTATTTAAGAGATTACATTACCTTACTACTTTTTGGTTAGGAGGTTTAACAGAAAAATATTTTTGTCTGTTCAAAGTGCTGTCCGCCTGTAAGCGAGAATTGTTAATTTACAGAAACTTGTTAATTTATTTCACATAATTGGTATATACAGCAAATAACTGAATGATTTAATAAAACAGAACAGACAATAGAAAAGGAAATAATTTTTCATTCTAACGTATTACTGCCACTTGCAAAAAAGGATTTACAAGCCAACATTTAAAGATTAAAATAAACACCAAATGGTAATAAATAGAAACGAACAGATATATAATAGAAATCTTGGTTGTTTGATAGAACCAATCTGGCAAACATGCTTTTGTATGAAGTCTCTATTTCCCGTTTCGCGCCGCTTCAGCTTGCACGTGTACACATTGTTGTCTCTCGTATACAAGCTTTTCTGGATTTGGAGGGGAAACAAAAACGGAGAGAGGGGAGATGCCCTCACTCGGAGGAGCGCCGGGCTTCCTAGGCGGAAGTAGCGTTTGCGGGCGCGGTTGGAGATGACTGAGGTGGGTGAAGGCTGATGTGTGCGGCAGAAAGATCCGAGTCAGAAGACATGAGCTCCTCGTTACCCCAGACAAGCTGATGTTCGGAGAAGGATGGGAAAGCAGAGAAGAGGGGGAATTGTCGATGGGTTTGTGTTTGTTATTTACTGTTGTTGGAAATGGGTAGTGCAATGTACGGCACGATCTAGGCACAGGTTCTTGAGTGATGTGAAACCTAGCTAGCCAGAGACCTCAAGATTACCTCGTGAATGCGCGCAGTAGCCAACAACAACTAGTGATAAAACAGCACATACTTCCTTACCCGTATTTTCAAACAAAATTGCGTGAAATGTACCCAAATTTTCCAAAACTTGTACAAGACCTTATTTAAAAATCTATCTTTAAACAACAGATTTCTTAACGGGAAAAATCTGTATCTTCTTAATTCTAGTTGAAGAAAGACGCCGAACAAAATTAGAATTTTTGCAATTATTCGAAAAATCAGTATTTTCAACGGAAATAGACGTACATTATTCTCTTAAAAGTTTTTCACACTATCCAACAACAAAAGTTGATCAAAAATAATGGGGCATTTTTTCCGGAAATTTTGAAAATGTTCTATCTTCATGTAAAGTACTCCCCAAAATTAAAATATCAGTTTCAAATTCAAGGGACTGCAAGATCCGTCAGATCGATTGGGGAATAATTTTGGAGAAAATCGACTAAACGGTTTAGCCGCTAGCGCCGTTCACAGATGGACGAACAAACAGACGTTTTGCCTTAATTCGTTTTATAGGAATCGAATACCCATAAAACGTGGATTCTGGCTACATTACTTATTAGAAAAGTATTGTTTCTAAATTTATCAACTTAATTTATCCACATTTTCGTTACCAAGACCATGTAAAAATAGTTTATCTGCCCGAAATTCGCCGTTTTTTACACAGCATTACATAACTTTCTCTCGACTGCGTAAGCGAGAATGTAAAGAACGGACGACTGACTATTCGGACATTTCGTTTTGCTGTAATAGAGTTCCACATGAAAGAGTGTTTTTCAGCTGCAGTCATTTACTTCTGTTTGCAGAATGTCTACGGTGAACTGTGTGGTGCAGAAAGTAGGTACGGGAGATTGTCATATGGGCTGATGACAAAGTTTTAGAGATTCGCAGTTCACGTTTTGGTAATTGCTTTCTAAAGCATCTACATTGTAACATTTCTGCCTAGGCTAGTCAATACCGGCGCAGATAAACATGTGAGTACTTTGATTTCGGGAATGCATCTCAGCACAAATAGATTAATGCTGGTTGTATGAAAGCATACTTTTATCAAGCCCTATTCCGGACGAGTCGTCCCAAATATTGGTTTTCATTATCTTTTGAAGTTTACTGATGGGTCATTTCTGGAAAACTAACCTAGGATGTATTAGTACGTTGTAATATATAATAATGTCATCATGAGCCAATTCATCACTTATGTAATAATTTTCATCTCTTTGCAAATAGTTGTACATTCATTACTGACTTACATTAGCAGGCTGGTATTAGCTATGGATCTTGATTTCCCATATAATTAATGTATAATTTTGTTCGACATCCAATCAATCGTTGCCTTCCAATTGACCCATTTAAACGTAGTGACGAAATTTGATTGTGAATGAAAAATTACAGCAATCTTTTTAGAAAATTCAAAATGTTCGTTTTGAACTCAGCGGTCCTTGAGTTTCTTCAAAATCGACAGGGAAATTTCAATTTTCTAGAAAATCGGCGGAAGAGTTTAAGCGACAACGTTGTTCACACACAGACGTTTTGCCATCAATCTATTTAGATATCATGGACTCACAAAACATGGATACTGACTGCAGAATGTGATAAAGAAACGAATTTATTATAGGGTTCAGATTTATCCCATCGGTATTAGGCCGGGCTTATTCATACGGTCTTCTTGGTAGACATTCCATTTTAGGTTTTACATTTTTAGTGGAAAAAACAATGCTTACATTATGAATTCTTAGTGACGATTAACCTTGCTAAATCCAACCGTACCCAGAAATCGGTTATTAAACCACTTGTATTCCGGATTGCGGCACTTCAATTGCCTTGTAACATTTGACTTGATAACCCTTTTCCTTTCATAAAATGTTCTGGTGAAGAAGCTCTTCGTCATGTTCGTCTCTAAAGGCGATTATCCGGGAAGAAGTTCAAATGATCATTCAAAACATGTAGTTTAAATGAAATATTACATTCCATTCGGTGGTATGATCTCAATAGTTTATGTAGAATATAGCAATATTTCTCTGCCTTATTGTTCCTTAAAAATAGTTTACAGAAACCTGTGAAAGTCACCCACGCAATTTTTTTAACATCACTCAACAAATCCACAAAATTTTAATCGATAATTAATTTTCTAATTTTCATACTACAAATATTCCTTTATTTTAGCTTCACTTACTCTTTGGAACGTCTCACTTAAATGCATGAACCCACGTGATGTTTTGTCCCCGGCTTTCGCAACCTTTGGCGAGACGCGATTTATTGTGCAGAAGGGTTAGGTACACATTTTTGGACTCAACAAGATTTTTGGGATCAACTAATTCTCCATCATTATAGGCCATATAGCATATTATAAACTAGAATATTATACAAACTTCGTCGTTTTTGCGGTGATTGGTTTGGTTCCTTCCAAATCGTGAGAACAGCGAAGGTCATGTGCCGTGAGCCTTTTAAACAGTACGTCAAGAGTGTACCACCCGACGCACAGCATATATCGACAGAGGGGGAATGTTTTATCCTGATAGTCTACCTTACAACGGAAATAACATTCGAAACACTTCCTTATGAGAGGACTTAAGTTCCGTTTTCGCAATTTCATAATTAGTTCTCCACAAATGTAACAAAACGAATTTGGGCTATTTACATTGTTACGAGACATTTTTTCTGAATTAATATTAAGAACAGCCCTTCACTAACCAAGAAAACAGCGGTCACATCCAAACCACTTTCCACGCTATCAGATCTCTCAATACCGGGATGCAACTGTCAACATACAACGCGATTCTATCTGTTCGAGTATGACTTATCCGTAATGTTGGCGAAACGTTTTCATTTCCCAGAGGTGAATTTGTAGATTCAATCTCACGTATAGCAATTCCTTGTATACATTTCGATTGTTTATGAATAATTTCTCCTGCAGAATAATTAAATGAAGCTACAGCAAAGTAACCAATATGAAGCGTTTTGAAGCATTTCCGTAGATAGGGAGTAGCGTGACACCAGTAAACTGAGCCCGATAAGGAAAAACTGATTTCATATTTGAATTCAGTTTCCAAGTCTTGGCTAAGAACACCTTTCACATTCTTTGTTACAAAAATGCTGTTTAACAGTTTTTGATCTACAAGAGAAGACCAATAATAAAATATTCTATTCGATTGAGCACTATCTCAAGCACACTAGTATATTCAAGAAAATTATATTAAATTCAGTGGTGCGATTTTAAAACAAGTAACATTCATATGGATATCGACGAATTCTTTGTACTGAAAATCTAGGAAAAGTTTTCTGTCGGAAACAGGTCAGTTTTTGCTTATACAAGTCTCACTAAATTCTCACACAGTTATACATAAATAAAAATAAAATCTAATTTAAATTCCATTTTAGGAAACTATCCTTTCCAACTCAAGATAATAATCTTCTGTAAAAAATGCCATTGTGGATTTAATTTAACCTTTATATATTTTTTCTTTATACTTTGTTCTTATATGCAAACATTCGATTCTTGTATCTGTAATGTTCCTTTGTATTTATTGTATCTATATTCCTTTGTAAGTTTTATTGTATCTATTGGCTGTTACTTTAATGATTGTAATACTGAAATTGCATTGTATTTCTAAATATAAAATAATGACTGAGGTAAGATTCAATCTGTAATGTATTGATATTGTAACCAATGGAGACACTAATAACTTCTGTTGTTGATGCGGCTTAAACAAAAAAAAAGATTCATTCACTTTTTCTTTAACAAGTTCTGCAATGATTTTTTGTTGTTGAAAATTCCCCATTTTCCGACGCACGATTAAAAACTCTCTTCTTACGAAGTAGGGCGAAAAAGGAAAAATAACGAAACAAAACATAGTTACATCATTTAACACAGTGTAAATGGGTCTGCAAATGTGTGCAATGTAAATGACAAAGTTTAATTTATTTATGCTAATATAATTTCCGATTGGCTTGGATTGGATTGGATAAAATGGTTTCTGATATCGTTTAAACTTATCGCCTACTCCTGACAACCGCCTTTTTAAACAAATATTATGGGTATTTATTGCAAAATAGTTTATTTGTAAATTTTGAAATTAAAATATTCGATTTTGTTCGTCCGTCAAATGCTTGTACGGTATTATTGTAGAGAATTAGGGCGCTAATGTTTGAAACTCTCACGAAGCTAAGGTGATTTTCTCTGTTTAGTGAATACAAAATTAGCAGCATTGGTTTCAGCAATATGAATTCACTCAATATTCAAACACAGATTCGCCCTTGCAAATGATTTGTGCTAATTAATAGAACATGCGCTCATTGAATGATTAATTCACATTCGCTTCGGGATATTAGTATTACATTTTCGATGTAATGTGGGTAATCATATAACCACGACGAGTACTCGCTCCGTTGTTTGATGAAATTATTAGATTTTGAACAGTAAGACATTTAATTTTTGAATAAACCTTTGACCATGCTGATACTAATTAGAATAACATAATTGACCTTTTGCCTCACAAATTATCCTCCTCAAAAGCCTTTTATCTTTATCTGGCACGAATCTGACACTATTTTAATGTTTCCTTTTGTTTTTATTCACGAATGCCATATTCACAGAGGCACAGGCGAAGTAAGGCCTGACTCTGAAAGATTAGGATTAATTTGTTAATGTACAATTATCTACATTTTTTAATATTAATTTGTAACTAGGATTCCAATTATAGCCGAGACGAAAAAGTACGATAATATTTCAGTACTATAATTAGATCAAATACGTTAATCATAAATATGTAAGGCCTTGAGCCTGCTGACTGAAAAGGTGGTTTTGGTTTTACCGTAAGAATAAAGAAATACTGATTTTCATATCACGGCAAAATTGGTATATTTGATACCGCTCTAGGCAACAGGTCACAAATCACTTTTTGACATTACACACTGCATTCACAGAGACTACCCAACAGATTGTGTTAGTTGTGAATGATTCTCGTACTACGTTAAGCTAGAGCCTTTGATTAAAAGGTTTAAAAGTAGGACCTACTAGTAAACAGAGAGGACGATCTATAAATTGCCTTTCACTAACATATGACGTGTTCAAGGTCACGAGACACGTGAAGTCAAGAAGTCGTACTGAATGCAGGAGCAGCAATTTCTACGACCACACAGATTTTGCATTCCCGTTCCTCCTCTTGTAACCCAACCTAGTCAGAAAGGCGTGGAAAAATACAATCCGTATCTTCATTTTGTAAATGGGATAATTTCTCTGTGGCTTGAATTAATGTAATAAATTATTACTATATTAGTATTGTCATTATTATCATTATTATTATTATTATTATTTATAATAACAATAACAAAATCGTGTGATTGTGAGTGTTGTCTATGTGTATTATGCTTGTGCGTCAATTGTAGTTGGCGTCAGGAAGGGCATCCGACCATAAAAACATTGGCAAATCTGTATAAAAATGGAGTGGCGGAAAAATTAATAGAAACAGAGGCCTCACCCATTAGCGCCGACCCCGTAATAACAGGCAAAAGGCAAAAGAAGAAGAAGAAGATCGCATTAACTACTAGGTCATTAGCGACCGCTATTGGACTTAACTTTATGGCATGGGGATGAAAGATATGGGGATGATAAGGAGAGAAAGAACGAACACATACAACCATGCCCGACGCGGGACTCGAACCCGCGATCCATCGGTCCGAGATCACCACGGCACTACTGGCTGAGCGATATCGGCCACAGGGCCGACTACTTCAGACTTGTCACAATGTTCGATATAAAGTCGAGATCATATAATAATAATGTTAATAATAATGTACTTGGCGTGACAGCCTGTTACGGGTCAGGACCTACCAGCAGCTACCCGGCCTCGCGGACGGGGTATGTGGGGTATGTGGGCACGTAAACATCCCTACGCCAAATTCTGGTCTTCTCAACCTTTTCTCACTGTCACACAGCATGTACTGGAATATTGCAAGGAAAACACACAATATTATCTTATCCGAATAGTAATGATAATAATCTATACTCTATACTAATATATAAAGACAGAACTGCACTGACTTACAACGCGATAATCTCTGAATCTACTGAACCAATACTGATGAAACTTTTATACTAGCTTCCTTTAAAGGTCTGGAGTAACATAGGCTATGATTTACAACCATAAACCTTAACATATTCACAAAATAATTACTTTTCTGGACATTTTTCGACTAGCATTACATCGTAGATTCAAGAATGCATCAATGTTAATAGTTTAGCTTTGCGCCACCTGAGGCGCACTCTTCGTGAAAACTGAGGATGTCTGATAGCTACTGCTCATTTCATCAACAGCCAGAATTATTACGAAATTCGCTGGGGTTTGAATACGGCTATTTACACATGTCCGTGAATGTTAGTTCAGAACGTTTGTGTATCGTTTGAAAGACAGCCGTAACAACAGTGGTAAGGAATTTCAATGTAGATGTATTAAGTAATAATATACAGTATAATGTTGAGTTAGGTTGAGAGAGTAAAAAGTACAATAATATACAATGTAGTTGAGTAAGGTTGAGGAAGTAAAAAGTACAGAATGTATAGTATTGTACAATGTACATAACATAGATATCGTATATTTTATAACCTCTTATTTATAAAATTATAAAATAACCTCTTATTTACAGAAATTTGTGAATTCTAAATTGTTGAAAACAATGGTGAAGCGGAAGACGCATTTGTCAAAACATACTAAAAGTGCGAAAAGATGGGCAGAATATAAAAGTTCAGAATCGGCTACACAAAGGCAAGAGCAACTTACTGAAGACGACAATACTACAAGGAGAGAAGTCAATACCAACAATTCCCTAGGAAGCGGCTCAGCTTTTCATTATGACCCCCAATTTGATTATTTGCATAGTTCAGATATTCAGATTGGTCATATGGAAAATGTTTGTATGTTTTGTGGAGCAAAAAAATGGGCATTCGAACATAATAGCATGTGTTGTTCTAATGGGAAAGTAAAGTTAAGGCCTTTAGTGGAGCCTCCTGACATTTTGAAAAGCCTGCTACTTGGTGAACATCCATTATCAAAGCATTTCCTACGCCATTTGAGACAATACAACTGTCTTTTTCAGATGACATCTTTTGGCTGTACAGAACATAAAGAAGGATTTTACATGCCTACATTCAAAATTCAGGGCCAAATTTATCATCGCATTGGTAGTTTACTTCCAACAACGAACCCTGGATTTCTGCAGGTGTATTTCCTTTCTGAAGCAGACCAAATGTCTTTGCGTCAAAATATTGTACCTGTTTTAAATCCAGAAATTATACAAATGATACAGAGTTTGTTGCACACACACAATCAGTATATTAAAAGTTTCAAGGCTGCCATAGAACAAGCACCTCCAAATATTCTGGATTACAAAATCATTATCCGAGCTGACATTATCCCTGTCAATTATCATAGAGGCTGTTTCAACCAACCAACAACAAATGAAGTGGCTATATTACTGGTGGATGAATATAAAGGGCACCGAGATATTGTATTGCACAGTAGAAATGGAAAGTTACAGCGTGTTTCAGAGTTACATCGTGCTTACGACCCTCTTCAGTATCCTCTCATATTTGTTAATGGAGAAGATGGGTATTCTATTAATATTCCACAAGTAATTTAGGAAGAGCAAACCAAAACATTTCAAAGAAAATATCTTGCATGCAATACTATTCTTATAGATTTATGGTGAGGGAAGGTACAGTAAATTTTCTGCTAATGTTCCAGCAATTATTGAATCAGTTTGTTGTTGACATGGCTGCTAAAATGATTACAGAAAGACTTGGATATATCAAACAAAATCAAAAAACATTAAGAGCAGAGAACTACATTCATCTTCGAGATGCAATTAACAATGACGCTAACATAAATCCACTAAATATTGGACAGCAGGTCATTTTACCATCTACTTTTACTGGTTCACCAAGGTACCTCCATGAGAAAACCCAGGATGCTATGACATACGTGAGACACCATGGTCGCCCTGATCTTTTTATTACAATGACATGCAACCCCGAATGGCCAGAAATCAGACATGAATTGTATGTGGGACAGAATCCTCATGACAGACATGATATTATTTCACGTGTATTTCATCTGAAATACCAAAACTTGATGAATTTGATCACCAAAAACCACATTTTTGGCGCAACTGTATGCCATATGTCAACAATAGAATGGCAAAAAAGAGGATTGCCCCATGCTCATATTCTGATTTGGCTTCAAAGAAAAATACAACCAGATGAAATTGACTTAATTATTAGTGCTGAGATACCCAATAAAAAAGAAGATCCTCTTCTTTACGAAATTGTTTCCAAGCACATGATTCATGGACCATGTGGAGAATACAATTCACGATCGCCATGTATGGTCAATGGTAAATGCAATAAGAGATTCCCACGCTCTTTCACTGTTCATACTCAGTCAGACAATGATGGATATCCATTTTATAGGAGACGTTCGCCTGAAGATGGTGGTCACATTGCAGTTTTGGGTAGACATTCTGATACACAAGTGGATAATCGATGGGTTGTTCCGCATTCACCAGTCCTAAGCAGATGCTTTTCAGCTCATATTAATGTAGAATACTGTCACTCTGTGAAAGCAATCAAATACATTACTAAGTATGTTAACAAAGGTAATGATCGAGCAACTTTTACTGTACAAAATGATTGCAATGAAATTGAAAAGTACATAAATGGTCGCTACTTGAGCACATCGGAAGCCTTCTGGCGAATATTTGAGCTGCCAATTCATGAAAGATACCCAGCTGTAATTCATCTGGCGGTGCATTTAGAAAATGGTCAAAGGGTGTATTTCAACCAGCATAATATTCTGCAAGTTTTAGAAAATCCTCCTCAGACAACATTAACTGGCTTTTTCAAACTGTGCCAAGATGATGATTTTGCAAAAACTTTGCTTTATTGTGAAGTGCCCGCATTTTATGTCTGGAGAAATAAAAATTGGCAGAGAAGGAAACGTGGACAACTGGTTGCAGGGCATTTGGGTGTAAGGAAAGATGCTGCTCTTGGAAGAGTTTACACTGTGCATCCAAACTTCACAGAATGCTATTACCTTCGTCTGCTTCTACATCACATTCGTGGTCCAACTTCTTTTGCTATGCTAAAAACAGTGAACAGTATTGTACAGCCTTCTTACCAGACAGCATGTAAGAAACTGGGCCTCATAGAAAATGATGAGCATTGGAAACACACGCTGAGTGATGCTGCACTTACAGTCACCATCACATATTCGTGAACTATTTGCGATACTATTGGTATTCTGTCAGCCATCTGATCCAAGCAGTTTGTGGTGTGAATTCAAGGAAGTCATGTGTGAGGATATTCTTTTTCAAAAGCGTTTGCATGAAGACAACCAAGATTTACCATTCTCAGTGGATGTATTCAATGAAGGATTAATTATTCTAGAAGACATTATTGCATCTTTCAGTGATAAGCGACTTCGTGATTTTGGTATTCTTGAGCCAAGTAGACAAAGTTCTGACTATACAAAAGATACATATAGTATGTGTGATGTGCATCGATACCTAAAAGAAAATTTGCCAAAATTAGTTCCTGATCAAAGAACAATCTTCAGCGCAGTTATTGACAGTGTTCAAAATGACAACGGTAACCTGTTCTTGATTGATGACCCTGGAGGCACCGGTAAAACGTTTGTAATCAATTTACTTATTGATAAATGTAGATCAGAGAGAAAAACTGTCATTGCAATCGCGTCTTCTGGAATCGCAGCAACATTATTAAAAGGTGGGAGAACAGCACATTCTACCTTTAAATTGCCTTTGAACACAATTTTTATAGAACAAGCAACATGTAATGTTAGTAAGAATAGTTCTATTGCAAAGGTTTTTCGTGATTCAGTATTAATTATCTGGGATGAGTGCACCATGAGCAACAGATGTCACATAGAAGCTGTTGACAGAATGTTACGGGATGTACGATCATCTTCCAAATTATTGGGAGGAGTTACTGTTGTATTTTTTGGTGACTTCCGCAAACCTTGCCTGTAATTGCTAAAGGCACTAGAGCTGATACAATCAAAGCAAGCTTAAAGACATCCCCAATCATCCCCAATTTGGCAGAACGTTAAAATAATGACTCTCAGTACAAACATGAGGACTTTGTTAACTGATGACTCAGATTCTGCGCAATTTGCAGCATTGCTTCTCGCAGTTGGAAGCGGTTCAGTTACCAATATCAATAGTCAAAATATATTAGTAGATCATCGGTATGGTCACGTGGTTCACACTATAGATGATTTAATTCAGAAGATATATGAGGATGTGCAAACAATCCTAAATAAGACACACTCATGGTTTTGTGAAAGAGTTATACTGTCTCCAAAAAATGATGTGGTAGATGAAATTAATCATCAAATCCTACAGCGCTTTCAAGCAGAAACAAAAGAATATCGATCATTTGACACTGTTCTGAATGATGACGAGAGTGTTCATTATCCACCAGAATTTTTAAACTCGCTCAACCCAGCAGGTCTTCCACCACATATATTAAATTTGAAAATTGGTACACCTATTATATTGCTTCGTAACCTCAATGCCCCAAAACTTTGTAATGGAACACGACTTCAAATAATTAAGTTTGCCAACAATATTTTACACACCAGAATTCTTACTGGTCCAGCATCTGGTGAAAATGCTCTAATACCCAGAATTCCAATGATTCCGTCTGATTTACCTTTTCAATTTAAAAGGCTGCAGT